>CM036545.1:28923416-28933416 GCA_020745685.1 Tautogolabrus adspersus
TATCTGTAAGTGAGTTAACTTTAATTCTTTTCATGTAGCTGTGAGATGAGTTCAGCCTCCACGGTCAGCGCTGTGTCATTAATAATTGTTTGATTGCACTTTGTTACTCCGGCTCTCTGTGTAGGTTGGAAATATGAGATCAGGGACACGCTGTGGTTTCTCTTCCCCTCACAGAGGTTTATTAAATTAAAGCTGTCTGCCTCGTTAGCAGACCAGATGTAATTCGCTAGCCATGATACTCTCTCTCATACACACTCACTGCACACGACTTCAAGTCTGTCTACTTCTCTGACCACACACACACAAACTCTCCTCCTGGAAGTTTAAGCATCCTAGGAAGTGAGGCGGTGATTTGGCTGATGAGCTGAGCGATGAAACATAAACCCTGGATGCTGTCAGAGTGTTCAGGGGCGCTGCTTGTCAACAGGCAAGGCATGCAACTGCTTGGAGCCCCAGGCTGGTAGGGGGTCCCCTGAGGGCTGACAAACTTTAAACCACAGCAGTGACTCAAAATGTGCAAATGGGCACTCCCCCTCTGTGCCCTGCGAAGCAACTAAAGTATGTCAGTGAAAGTCAGTGAAGGAAAATAAGGAGAAATTATCTGTGTGGGAGTGAAAAAAAAATGAGAGGAAAAAAGAGGACGACGAGAAAGCGTCGAGACACTGGCAAAAATAATGATGATGAATTCTGGATGGAGCTGCCCCCAATTAAATTTTGCTTAGGGCCCCGACAGACTCTAGAATCCCGTGTGTTTTTATTGGTCATCAATCTTCTCGTCTGTCCTTCAGGTGATTCGGATCCTGAAGGAGCTGAAGCAGAAATATCCCGACAAAGAGCTCGACCAGCTGGTGGAGCTGGCCAACTATTACGCCCTGCTGCACCAACAGAAGAGCAGAGCCTTCTACCGCATACAGGTGACGCACACACGCACGCACACACACACACACACACACACACACACACACACACACACACACACACACATTAAATATGTAATACATGAACGACCCCAGAAGTGAACACAGGTTTGTCCAGGCCTGTGAAAGGACGAAAAGAAGTTCAAGGACTTGTTAGCCTGAATTTTTGTGTCTTTGTTCCTGAAACTGATGAAATATGACAACAAGTAGGATGTGAACATGAATGACGTAAAGAAAAATTTAACTTCACGTAAAGTAAAGTCCAATTCCCTCAAACCGTCTATTTCTGGTTATTAATGCTCTGTAAGTAATAATAAACGTGAGGTTAATTTCGTCCTCTCCGTCCCTCCTGTGTGTCTCCCTCCAGGCGACTCGTATGATGATCGGAGCCGGTAACATCCTGAAGAAGCACGCAGCAGACCACGCTCGCCGTGCAGTCGTCCCTGACGAGGAAGCACCAGAAGAAGAAGACCAGGGAATCTGCAGCCGCATCTCATTTGAGAGCGCCCACAGTCAGTGCATGGAGAACTGCGGCGTTCTGAAACTGGCTGTGGTCTGCCAAGGTAGAGAAATCCACCAATCACGAGCCAAACTGAGTTCACACGAATAAATTAGAAGAGACCTGTGTGGTAAGAAAGTACAAAACCTTTTTTCCTTAAAAACTTTGAACAACAGGTTTTTTTTTTCTTTAATCCGCTCAAGAAAAGCGGATTGAAGATTTTTTATGCAGTAGAGACTTTGAGCAACGAGCAACAGATTGCAGTGTGGTGACTTATTTTTACACACTGGTCTCTTCTGTTATTACTATTTAAAAGCAGCCGTTAAAAAAGTGCTGAGATACTTTACTTATTTGCCCACTTAAGAGTCCTGCACCTCTATAACAAAGTTCGTCTCTCTCTGTACAGTAAAGTTGTCGGTCAGATGTTAGCTGACCTGCGCTGGGTCATCACGCCTGTATGTTGTTGTTTTGTTTACATACTTTATGAATCCCTGAGGGAAGATCTGGTTAGTGAGAGACATGCTTCTCACACACATGCACAAACAGGACCTGTGGACATGCATTAATGGAGAGATGTCAGAGGTCAGTGCCTTGCCTAACCCTCTGCAGCACTCGGGAAGTGACCTGGCCCCTCTCCAGCTACCAGGCCAACTCCTATATTTTGGCCCGCACCGGGACTTGAACCGGCGACCCTCTGGTTCCCAACCAAAGTCCCTGCAGACAGAAATAATGCTGCCTCATGTTAAAGGCAACCAGAAACCCTCGGTATGACTCCATTCTTTGTCGACGTAGTCGTTGGACAGCAGAGAGTCAGAGAGTCTCTCTGCCCAGTGCTGAAGAAGGTCTTACTCTCCACACTGAGCAGGGAGGTACGCTGGATGCACACTTGTTCTTCCATTCTCAGTGAATCAGGCCCTCAGGCCTTTACTGATGCTAAAGGGGTTTTTCCACTTTTCTCTGCACACACGCACGTTTCTCATTAGCAATGTTTTCTTTTGTTTAATAACTAAAATGAAAATTACTGTATGAATGGTGTGCATGAATTTGTTTTGTTTGTGCTGTTTAGGAGGTCTGGGGGAGAACACCTTCTATGTGGACTACAGGACAGAGGACGGTTCAGCCAACGCTGGCTCCGATTACGAGTACAGCGAGGGGACGCTGGTTTTCAAACCCGGAGAGACTCAGAAAGAGATAAAGGTGAGTGAGGAGGAGAGATCTAGACACACTGTGAACACTGAACAACACGGTAATCTAATCCGACACTGAGCACTGCACACAACCCACCTGAAATACAAGACCTGGTCCTGGACCACTTCATAGAGTCAGGCCTGAGTCTCACAGTAATTTAGGTCACCACATTATTAGAGGTTAATTTAAGGTTTGGAGATGAGCTGAAACTTTAATGATCCCTGTAGAGAAACTGAATTATTATCTGATCATATACATTATGGAACAGGAGATCTGTCACTCATCCAGAGAGCTGTGAGTCCAGAGTCGTCGCCAGAGCACTGAATATAAATGCACCGTGCTGAAGCCTGCTTTAGATTTATGCACAAAACATTTCTGCTTCTGCTTCACCATGACCCGATCTGATGCAGGAGCAGATCTGGGCTTACAGGTTTTACTCAATGAAGCTTGATAAACATGGTGCCAGCTTCTGAATAACCCACACTGTGTCTCAAAAATCTGGAGAGCTATTCAAGGAGATCATTGAGGGGAGACGGGGGGAATGTACCAGCAGGAGAAAGCGTCACGTTGAGGAGAGACAGGTGTTGGGATTCAAGGAGAAAACATAGATGTGTGTGTGGCGCTCTGTGCATGAGAGTCAGGTTTGTTTTGGGCTTTTCCTCCTTTAATAATAACATCATTGGGCCAGATCCATGAAAGGATTATGATGCTTTCCTGAGTAAATGATAGAAAAAGTTTGCACAAAGCATGCACAAAGGCTGCAGTGCAAAGCAGACAGCATCTTGGGTTCGCCTGTCTCATTTGCATGTATGTAGGGAATATTCCAAAACTTTGTGCAAAATTGCCCCCTTCCTACACAAATAAGACTCGTTGTAAATATCATCTAATCCACAAAGACCAGCGCTAATTGCCACCGGCAGTTACAGTGTTGCTAGTTAAAGCCACTGAGACCTTCTCTCTCTCTTTGTTCTCTCTCTCTGCTTACTCAAATAAACACACAAGGACGGCTGGTGATCACTGTGCTGCAGTATTTATAAGAGATGTCACACGCAACCTTTCCAGTGATCAGGGAAACAATTCCTCCTCTGTATGACTTTTAGATGAATGATCTGTTAAAGTATGTACATGTAACTTTAACATGACATTAACTTAAGCAGGGCTTAAATCAGTCCAGGGCTTTGAAGGTACAGACGGCGTTTCTCCACATTCAAATGCAAAACAGGAGCAAACTGAAGGGAGCAGAACAACTATGAGGACGTGTTAGCACCAGCTTATCATTAGTGCAAATTACTTTGGGCGCTAAAACGGGGCAAATTGCAGGTTCTATTTCTGCGCAATTCATGGTGCTATTAGCAGGTGTGATCCTTTCTTAGTGGATCTGGCCCATTGTTTTTTAAGTTTCCATGCTCATATCATCCACCTGCAGAGTGTCATGCAGTGATTATATTCTGATCTGCAAGCTCTCTTCACATCTGTAGTCCTCTGAATAAGTCAAATCTGAGGCAACCTCATTCTGTGAGAATCAGCAGCTGATAAAACAGGTGTTGATCAGTGTCTATTTTCGATTGTGGTTATTGCAGAGGGAATGAAGGATTTCTTGTAGGTGTTTTTTCAGGCCAGTGGGACTTTGTAGCGTCTGCCTGATGGCGGTTACTGGAGGGAGTGGTGGAGGGGTTGAGAGGGATTCTCTATGATCTTCATCACAAAGCTGTTATACAGTTCAGAGAGAGGAGGTTAGGATGAGCCGAGTATTTTGCCGGCCTGATTAATTATGCGGGAGAGTTTTGCAAATCCCTGCCTGCACCACAAACAGCATCTGACGTAGAAGAAGATGAAGGAGCATGCAGAGCTGCAGCCAGCTCACATCTGCTGTTAAGATGATCTAACCTGTGAACGTGATTCAGGCGGGACTGTTTGCTTCAAAGAACAGCGAGTCATTGATAATGAACATGACAAGGTCTGTATTGATTTCATTTTCAGAGTTCAAAAACTATCTGGTCAAGAAAATGATTCAGCTGGATTTTATTTCTTTTTCATCACATCTGGAAAGATGATGAGACCAGATGAGCTGCTTCAGACTCCGCTGTCTTTGATTGCAGATGTTCCCAAACTTTTCCCCCTGCAGTCTGAGCACAGGATCAAATGACATAGTAAAAAAAAATCGACCAGTTTGACTAAAATTATAGGTTTTTAAAGCTCATTATGTTTTAAATTAAAAGCTTGAAGGACGTCTGGTCGAGGTGAAGACGAGGTAAGCCGGATAATCTCTCCTCAAATTAAAAGTTTAGGGAAAGATCAAAAGCAGATAGAAGGCTGAATGAGAGGAGGCAGCCTGAAGAGTCGCAGAAAAGAGTCATGTGGATGGTTAATGCGCTTTTCTAGTCTTCTGACTACTCAAAGCTCTTTTACACCGCAGGTCACTCCTACACATTCACACACTGATGGTAGAGGTCACTATGTAGTGAGACCATCAGATGTAACTAATCCCATTCATACACATTCATACGCCGCCGATGAAGCAGCGGGAGCAATTCGGGGTTAAGTGTCTTGCCCAATGACGCATCGACATGTTGCTGCAGCAGCTGGGAATCATACCCCCCACCTTCCGGTTGAGAGACGACGACTCTACCACTAAGCCACAGCCACTGTTTAAAACACAGACTTTATGAACCGTCCCGTCCACCAGGAGTAAAAGAGACACGCTGAGTGAGTAGATTACAAAGGTCAGAGTCTCAACAGAATACGAGTGGGTTTCATCGATCGTTCACGGTGCCAGAGATGAGAAGCAAGAAACCAATTAAAGCTGAAAGTGTCTCTGCTCTGACAGAAGTCCACTTTCATTTCATCTCCTCTGTGTGACGGCGTTCAGACCGGACACCCTGATGAATACACAGAGAGACATCGAGACGACAGAACCAATCAGTGCTCTTCATCATAACACAGTCAAAAATAGTATAATTAAAAACATCTCCATGTTTGAGGATGAATCTAATTTGCAGCACAGTGATGAAAAATTTAACAATTCAGCCAAAATTAAAGTCTGAAAATATTCCTGCAGAGAAGAACTGACGACGTGTGTCCTTCAGATTGTTCACAGACCTTCAGACCTTTAATAACCAAAGTGGATACGTTTACTTTTTGTTATTCTGACACACAAAGAAGCACATTTCAGAGGCTGCTCAGACGTAAAATTAAATATCACGATAAAGAGCTTTGGCTGTCACGATACCTGAACTTTTCAGTTCAATACAATACCAGGCAACACAGCAACAAAAATAGAAGTCCTAGGCACCCAGTAGTGGGTCGCTTATTGTTTTTAATGACCAAAAATTGCAAGAAAACGTCTGCATAAATGAGTGAGTTACAATTCAGCGATTGGATGTGATTCAAACCGGAGAATATGACGGACATGGACTGCAATGAAGAAAAAATATAATCCTAGTGAGGCGAAACGCCAAGTGCATAAAGCTTGTTCCAAAACGAGGCTGAACCTTGTGTTGGCTTTCACCCACAGACAAAGAGTTGGTGTGCTTTCCGTTGGACGGGCAGGTGACAAACACTGGTGGTTAGCTTGTGCTAGCATGCGGTGCAGGTCCAAGCAGTGAACATACACACCACGTCCTGCAGTGAGTGTGCACTTTTGAGGGTGGTGAAACCAGGAGGAGGCGCCCAGTTTCAACGTTGTGTTTACAAGCTGCAATGAATAACGCTACTGACTCAACCTTTAAATGTACTCTCAAGATTTGTGGGGTTAAGAAAGTGCTGGACTTTGAAGCAATAGTCCAGTGAGCACACCTCTGGACCTTTTCCTCCATCTTGTTGATTAAACATTTTAGAAACGTTAAGTGTTAGAAAGTTAAGTGTTTAACTTCCGATCATTCACAGTTGGAGATAACGACCCCTGTCACTCTCTGTGTGTCTCCAGGTCGGGATAATCGATGACGACATCTTCGAGGAGGATGAGCACTTCTTTGTGCGCCTAATGAATCTACGTGTCGGCGACGCAGAGGGGATGTTCGAGAGCGATGAAGTGGGTGCCGCCCCTAAATGTCGCTTGGTTGAGCCCCTGGTCGCCACGGTGACCATCCTGGATGACGACCACGCCGGTATCTTCACGTTCAGCGAGCGCATGGTGCGGGTGAGCGAAAGCGTTGGCACCATGGAGGTGACGGTGGTGAGGAACTCCGGCGCCCGTGGCACCGTCATCCTGCCATACCACACCGAGTCCGGCACCGCCAAGGCTGGAGACGACTTCGAGGACGCCCGGGGGGGAGCTGGAGTTCTCGAACGACCAGACAACGTGAGTCAAACCAGATATAATGATACGATACTAAACGACATGATACGATACGATGCAGTACGGTATGAGGTGACATAATTGAGGTGACATAAGTGAAACTTTTCAGGTAATGAATCATGGCTCTTATTTTCTGTATTAATAATCATGAACATTCAATGATGCGCTGGTGAATATAAAGTAAAACATCCAGCTTCAGAATAGTCACGCTTTTCTCAGGAGTGAGTGGAGACTAAAACAGCTCTTTCCTTTTGCTACCTCCTGGCCTTAATTTCATCTACTCGTGAAGAGTTGAGCATTTATTCTGAAATTCAAAACAAAGATAGAGGACTGAATAAACAAACCAGCAACACTGACAATAATCCTGCTTCGAGAGGTTTGTCTCTTCGTTACATGAAGACAAAGATTTGGGTTCTTTAGACAATAAATGTCGAGATAATGAATAATAATGTTTCCTTCATATCAGTGTGGGAGCAGATTCAGTCAGATAGTTCTCCTTCTGAACGGTAAATATTCTGCAGCTCTTAGCGTCCTGCAGAAGTTAATCAGGTAGATAGTTTGAAATCAATTAATCCTCGACTTCCAGACGTTCTTCAGGTTTATATCTGCGAGTAAAGATTAGTGTTTCCCAGCTAGCTTATGTTTTGCAATGCCTCATGGGTATCGATAGAAAACTTTCAACTCAGCGTTCTTAAGAAGCTCATATTTTATGGAGCTCGTCTATTAAAACTTTTAGTTGGAAGTTTTGGCTCCTGACTTCGGCCTCTTCCTCTTTGCTGCTCTTGTTATTTTCCTTCTTCACTCCCTCCCATCTGCCTCCTCGTGTTGTCTCCCCTCCCTCCCTCATTAACCTCTCTTCTTCTCTCACCTTCTCCCTCCTCTTCACCTCTTTCAGCTCGGTCTCCATCTCACGCTCTCTGTCTTCACCCCTTTTTCAAGAGAACAGCCCTCCTTGTTATTCATGAAGGCTGAGCGGAGGGGAGGCGATGAGTGTGGAGTTTGAGTTGATGTGTTTGTGTGTGCGCTGTGTTTGAGTGAGACCTTATTTTCAGTGGAGTGTGTGGTAACAGAAATGCGTAAATGTGATGTGCCTGTTTAGCTGCAAAACAAACCGACACCTCTGTTACAGAGTACGAGAACTGTCCTTAATGAGTCTCTGGAGTCTCTCATCAACTTGTCGTTAAACTTATCATCAAAATAAAAAGACAACAACCTGCTAACTGCAGACTCTCTGTCTTGGTGTGGTTCTGTATAAGTGTTTGTTTGATCTAGCTTAAAAAAGTTCAAATCTGTGAAGCATACTGGAATAAATCAGATGATAAGCTGTCAAATTATTCATTCAGGTCGTTTGTTATTGCCTGTGGATGTTTGCAATCATTGTCCTATTTTTTGGTGTTTGTGCAGCACATGTAGCAAACAGGAATGGACTGTTAGTTGAGTGATATTGATTCCAGCAGGTCTCAGCTGATGTAAACAGGCAGCTTCATTGACTGACAGAGACCTGCATTAGGTGAGACAGGGCTTCTGCCGGCTGAGTGGATCTCAGCTCGATAACATTTTCACAGCACACCATCTTCACCCTGCTCTTACGATGTCATTTAATCCAATTTGTTCTCCCGCTGGTTAATGATGGCCGAGTCAACAAGTCTGAAAATGTGTCATCCTCGCCCAAAAGCCTCAAACTAAATAAGTGGAACATTTCTGCTGCGAGGTTCACCATGTTCTCGTCTCTTTCAGCTCATCTGCAGATGATGAGCTGGCAAACCTGCAGATCTAACTTTGACAGTAAGAACTGCTGAGACTGCAGTTCCACAGTACGCTTCTGCAGAACACTCACAGGACTTTTACATTTCTATCTTTGTCTTTAGAGGTGACTCCCTCCTCTCAGAGCTCATACTCTATCTGTCTTCATCCAGTCCTTCCCTGAGCTGAGACCAGGACCTTTGCTCTCGGTCCATTTTCTCACCTCACATCCATCTTGCTTTGCTTAAAATAGGACTTGTCATGACCAGGAGGATCAACCATTTGTTTTCTAGACTCCTCTACCTCAGCAACTCTGCAGTCATGTACTCTGTAGGCAAGCCTGGTAATGACAAAACTACACTCATAGGGCTTTCACACTTGCAGAAAAATCCTGAAAAACGTCTGATATTTGCAAGAGGAGCTATATGTGTGTACACAAACACCCACATTTGTATTTTACTTTATCTGGAGTTTCTCCTGCCAGTCCCCTAGTTTTCTAATTGAGCTGATGTGAGAACACAGCAGGGTAAAACCAGGAGGAATTCACCTCGAGCGAGTGGGAGGGGGGAGTGACGTTTATTCGCTGCATTTTTCATAAACTTTATAAACGAGACCACCAAGATCTCTGTGCACGAGATGAAACCGCTCCAGTATGTTCTTCTCTGCTCTTAATATGTGATTCTGTTTGAACTACACATAGCATTGATATTAAGGCAAATATTCTCATCATATCATTGTATAGCGAAGTCTGTTACTTTGTCTGCTTCATCAGGGTTGTTCTTTTTCATCATGTCTTACCTCAGGAGACCCCCCGCCCCCCCTCCCATCTGACAGGGATAGTCTCCTGCTGTGAGGAGCATAATGCAAACAGCCAGGTCAGGAGAATTTCAGGAGCAGTCCTCCTGAAATTATCTAGATATATTCAGGAGTACATATGTGAAAACGGATAAAGACACTTTGATTTCTGGCTTCTCTGTTTGCAGATTTAATTGTCTGGCACTCATCAGCTGCAAACGTGCTGCAAATACATAAATGCTGCAAAGTGAGAAACACACATGTTCAGAAAATGCTGCCAAAGCAAAACGCTGCAAATCCAGTATTCATGGAAATGCTCCAGGGGCGCTCAGTCAGACTCTTTATTTATGGAAAGAGAGATTGTTTGCCCTCATCAGCCTCCGTCCGTACTATACATCATGCAATAAATACTGCAAACATTTATATAAAAGGCATGGACTCTGTTACACAGATCCAAAAACAGCTGTGGCTCAGTGGAACGGTCGGTCGTCTCTTAACCTGAATGTTGGTGGTTTGATCCCCAGCTCCTGCAGCCACATGTTCGATGTGTCCGTGGGAAAG
>CM036545.1:28938416-29108416 GCA_020745685.1 Tautogolabrus adspersus
GCTGATGCTGATGTATCGCCAAGGCTTTTCTTACTCAGCCAAATGGAGCCTGCAGTGGCTGTGCTTCTGTCCTTCATCACGTACAGAAACAAAAAGACTGTGGTGTATGTCATGCTCTAGGGCTGCAGAATTTACACAAATCATTTCTTTACGGCAACATTGCAAAGTAAGGTTGTCAAAAGTGTAGATAGTATTGAAAAGAGCTGAAGCTCAGAAGCTCAGATCTTCAGTCATGTTTGAACACAAAGCTGCTGCGAGCTAAAGAGAGAGAGCACGGTCTAAATTGCACAAACACACCTTGGCAGACCTAAAACAAACCTGGCCAGTACAGAACTGTTTGCACTGTTTTTCTTAAGCTTTGCCCCCCCTGTCATAACTGGGCTCGTCCCCCAGTTTGGGAAACACCACTGTACCCAAAGGGAAAAAAAGAAAACTTTCTAAAATGTTAAATACCTTTTGCTGCCACTTGGAGCCGCCAGAGTGCAAAGCAGCGGAGCCCCTTTAACCTCAAATGACTGAAGATCAGAAGCAGCCAGAAGGAGTGGGAGGCCCTGCTGCAGTCATGACACATAATGACGTTTGTTGCCCTGAAGGCAGTTTCTCGTTCACCTCAGTCGACTCTCACAGCGGGGGAGCCGGTCTCATTGTCTGGTGAAAGGTAGATGATGTTACTGCTCAGAGGAAAGTCAGGCCATGTATGAGTGTGTGTGTCTGACTTTGTGTGTATTTGTGTGTTCATGACAGCCTGAAAGAGTGTCTTTGAATGCAGCAGGGACGGTTGCCACATGCTGCTCTACTATTAAAGCCTTTTCATAATTAGACAGGGCCGCCTTTGAAGAGAGGGGAGGAAGAGCTGTAATCTCTGAATGCTTTCCACACACACACTCTCTCTCTCTCCATACTACCTTGTGTCTATTTTCTTCCTCTCTCTCACTCCAGAGTAAAAAGGGATAAGTGAGAAAAAGCCACTTACAGCAGACTTACAGAAACACTCAGCAGAGAGAGCGTCATGTTTCTGAACTCTTGTAGGATCAGCAGACTGTTTCAGCCTCTCTTCAGACTGTTGACTGAATACAATCCCTGATTGGCTCACTTTCTCAGTTACTTTCTGTATAACTGGATTGAGGTTACGTAATATGCACCGTGGCTAACAAAAAACTAAAATCTAAGGATGCACTGATACATCGGTGTAACATCGGTATCGGCCCTGTTGACAGACCTCGACCAATCGGCAAAGAGTGTGGCATGAACGATGTCAGTAGCCGATGTTTATCTGTTGTGTCGTATCATTTTCATGCTTGCATCTAGTACACCTAACTTCTGATTCAGAGGAGAGGTTTTTTATCGAGCAGGAAGTCCTGTTGGACAAACTGATGTGTCTTCATGCTCAAACATGGGAGAAAATGTTGGCATGGTGGGAGTCATACACCAGAGAAGTCATGGAAAAAACATTGGTATCAGTCCTGATCCACAATCGTTGCATCTCTAAAGAAAATCTATTTCTTAGCATCAACGGTCCGTTCTGCTTTTAACATCAGCTTTGTTGTTTGATCTGCGTGTCTTTGGGTTAATGTTGGTCACACAGGACGATGATTCCCCTTTGAGTTTTGGGGATTATTGATGAGCATTTTTATACAAATATTATGACTTTACAAGCAGTAACCGAACAATGGTGTGAATGTGTGGCTTAATCTTTCTTTTAATCAAAACAAGGTTCTCACATCTCAGTTCTAGGATCTTATGCAGGGCCAGATCCCTTGATTTTGATTTAAATGCTGATTTGACTGCTGCAACAACCAGGGTTTCCATAACAACCAATCAGAAAAGAGTTAAATGACAGCATAATGCAAGTGCGGCAAGTGCAGTCCTCTGTTTTCCAGGACTTTGGAAGAAGCTTGTTTGTTGTCAAAATCTAACATCGGTGCACTGCAGCTGTCTTGCACTGTGTTATATGTTATTTTAATTATATTGTTACTTGTACTTTAGTGTCATTGTTCAATCTATGGTTCCTCAAATGATCTGATGATGTCTGTTTCTGGTTCATGTTTTTTCATTAAAAGTCTGAACTTATGTTTCGCAACCAAACAGCAGAATGTCAGAGTTTGGAAGAAACTTTCCACCCCCGCTTTTCTCTTTACTGTCTGTAGATCCTCGGCTCTCTGCACAAACACACACACGCACGCACGCACGCACACACACACGCACTATGTAGTGCAGCTCTAAATAAAACGTTGACTCACGATCTATTATTGATGCAGGCAGGGCTTGAAAATATGTGTGACATGGATTTTATTTTCTACTCTCACTGTTGGTGTCCTCATTGTTTCCTTCACATCGCCCTCCCCCTCTACTCCCTCTTTTCTCCCCACAGAGGGAGCGGAGGGGCAGATGAGTTCAGAGGAGGAGGAGGCCCGGAGGATAGCCGAGATGGGGAAGCCCATCCTTGGGGAGCACAGCCGCCTGGAGGTGGTCATCGAGGAGTCGTATGAGTTCAAGGTGAACTTTGCATTTATTTATTTGACCCACAGATGATTTTCTGGGGTGAGCTCCCAGATGAATTTTTCCTCTTTGCCTTTACCCAAAAAATGTTCCTGCCAGCCCCCTGGTACATTTTCCGCATGAAGTTAGATCGAGCTGATGTCTGAACACAGCAGGAAATATTTAGGAAATTTCACCGCAAGCAAGTGGGAGGTGGTGATGATATTTATATCCTGTGACCGGTTCATCATAGTGTCAGAATCAGGTGCTTCATTTGCCACTTCTGCTTCGTTTTTTATACGTCATGGCCGGCCCCCTCCCGTCCTACATTGATTATCTCCCACTCTGAGGAACATGTGTGCCCAACAAGTCAGGAAGATGTGTGTGCATCATTTAAGGTGGCTAAAGTTTCCTCTGGGAGGAGAGCAGCATCTTTGTGATTGATCAAACTGTTGATGTTTGTTTTGTGCTCATGAGTTTAAATCTCTCTCTCCTCGTCTCTTATTTATGTCAGCAATGCTCCTTGATGTTTTTAACCTCATTTATTATTGTGATATCCTCCATAAATGTGTTGATGGCTTATTGATGGAAGCCCAAAGCTGCTTCGAGGATTATTGCCTCAGATCATCCCATCAGTGAAATAATAAAAAAAGATGTGTTCATAAACCAAAGATATTAAATAAAACAAAGTCCTAAAGCTGCAGGCAAAGACCACTGAACATCCACTCAGTCAGACTTTTAATGTACCACATTTTATTGAAAATATGTCCAAGAAATATTTGAACATTTTGCTCCTGAAGCCAAAACCCAGAGCAGGAGTTTCCCCCCCGGTGCTCCTGCCCTGCTCACAGCGTTTTGGGGGAAAAAGCATTGATCTGTGCTTCTCTGGACATGTTGTGAAAAATGTTGTATTCTTTCTCACATTCCTGAGGCAGGTCCTAACCCCTCTCAGGGAGCAGGTCTAATGTGGGTTTGAATTATTAAAAGGGCATGTGTTGCCCTCGATGCAGCTGCCAGCCCGAGGCGTACACAGCGGGCTGTGCTGTCACTGCGTTCACCTGTGCATGAAGAGCGAAGTCGGAGGAAGCCGAGCACATCCGAATATTTGAAATGTGCATTAAGCTCAGGTGTATTTTTAAGAAATCAAACCACAAACCACAAGGCCATATCTGCTCAGACCTTGCCTGCCGCTCCAGCAGGAAACCCGTAAAATAAATATTTTAGTACTCTGCTCGGCTACAAGTCTCATTTCACTGAAGTCCCACACTCACTATGATTATATAATGTTGTTGCAAACCCATCCGTTTTCTGCTCTGATGAAAATGTAAACAATGGATTGTGAATTAAGGAAATTATTCAGTTCCCTCAAGCGACCTTTAGAGCTGTTTTTACTGCCGTCCTGAGGAGGATGGTGTGTTGTTTTACACCTCTAAGTCTGCTTTAATGCTCCAGATAAAAGATGAGAAATATTTCAACGTGATGTGAAACTTTTTGTTATCAGCACTCATGTTTGTGATTGAGGCAGTGAATTAAATGTTTACAGCGTGGTACAAAAAACTAAATAAGTCTGATTACTTATTATCATCACAGACACACACTGTAGTGGGGTGAATTTTTTTAGAAGACATTCGTTTTGATTTCAGGAAAGATGCGTGTTATCCATAGTTAGGCGCGTAGCTGACATGACTGACAGGTGGGCACGATGTAACGGTTTGTCAGGAGGCTTAAAACCCGCCTCAGCTCCAGCTCTCAGCCTGTCGTTAGGTTGACTGAAAGTTAGGCTGAGACAGCATTTCCAGCATGGCGGCTGCCTCTGTTAAGCCTCTGGAGCCCCCTGCAGGAACAGATGGCTGACGTCACTCAGGCTTCGTCCATTAATATTTACAGTCTGTGGTTTAAATGTGTCACTTCTGCCCTTAAAAACCCGCTCGTGCTCTTTTACACATTCTCCTGATATAACAAATACTTAGACGCTATATTTGAAAAAGTCAAAGTTTGACTCATCAGAGGAAGCAAAACAAATCAAACATCCTCCTCCTCCTCAAATTTCCCCCAATTAAAACCCCACAGAACAATGGATGGATGCTTTGCGAATAAATAATAGACAGAGAGAGAGAGAGAGAGAACAAACAACAACAGCACAGATAAATGAGAGCTTGTTGTTCCCTCATCACTCCGCTAACATTCAATATCTTCGTCCTTGATTTGATTAGGAGGTCAGCTGAACGTCGGTTTCATTTTTATTGGTCCTGTCTCTTGTGATTTGTGGTTAGTGAGCAGCGAGTCAGGGAACAATGTAGTTTAATATGATTGGCCTTTAGATGAAATACACAGGAGATCGATGAGAGTGGACTGAGAAGTTGTTGTACAAAAACACCCCGACATTTTGCGCTTGTGATTTGGACATGCGCAGAAGGGATGACCCTTCCTATAACTTAAACGCACATTTAACTTACCGATAAAAAGTCAAAGATCTCTCAGGTCGCTACAGAAGAACAGAATCTTTTGTCGGTTTGGTGTGGACACTCACGGTCATGTAAAGTTTGATTATTGTTTGTTTTTTTACGTTATCTCTCGACTTTCCGTCCTCTACTCTGACGACCCAGTTCAAAAACACTGCAAGGAGCTGCATCAGTCCACAGAGCTGTCAATCATGACGATACATCCGCTCCTTTCTGCATCAAATAACTAATCAAAACAGCTTAAAGACCCTCGACTGTTCCTCATGCAGCTATATTTTGTTTCAAACTTGTTTTTCCTTTAAAGAGGACATATTATCCCCCTTCTCCAGCTTTTCAAACAGTCCCCTGTGGTCTAAATGAAACATCTGTGCTGTGCTTTGGTCAAAATATAACATGAATCAAGCACCAGAGGAGGTTTGTGACCCTGTAGAAACCAGCTCTCTCAGAACGCTCCGTTTTGGTGCGTGTGTCTCTTTAAATGCAATGAGCCCCCCCTGAGTTTTCCCGGTAGACGTCACTCCTTCACTAGCGGGAATAAAAATGGCCGACCTGCTCAAAAGTTTTGCTCTAGGCTGGGGGTGGAGTCTATGGGTGGAGATACCAGGGGAGGGGAGGGGATTTTTTTTTTACCAGAATCCCACTGTGACATCACAAGGAGAGCACATTTGAAACGGAGCATTTTTCTCTGTGTTGTAAGACTTATGCAGACCACAATCAAAGGACTGGAGGGGTTTATTTCACATTTTGTGGGTCAGTAGACACTCAGGTTACCCAAATATATGTTCAAAAACACTGTCAACGTGGATTTTTCACAATATGTCCCCTTTAACTGAATACTAATCTTAGTTAATACCACAGCTAGTGTTCAAAGTGGATGAGCCGTGCTTATTAAGCTGATAACTTTATTTGCAAACATCTCCCTCCTCTTTAGCGCCATCCTGGTCTGGCTCCAAAACACAAGATGGACGACAGCCGCAGGCAGTCCACAAACCAGTGGATACCATCCATTAGCGACGTGCACTTCTTATTCATTCTACAGTTCAGCTGCCTTTTTTTGTAGGGCAGGCAGAGCACAGCGTGGAGACAGGTGTAACTATGTGAGGCTACACCTGAGCGACTCTGTCGACTGTCCTCGACTGTAATTGGTCGCTAACGAGGTGTGTTGTGTGTTTTGATTGACAGAGCACCGTTGACAAGCTCATTAAGAAGACCAACTTGGCGCTGGTGATCGGCACTCACTCCTGGAGGGAACAGTTTGTGGAGGCGGTCACTGTCAGCGCAGGTGAGCTCCCCGTGTGTGTGTTTGTACCTGTGTGTGTGCTTATGACGTATCACTGCAGTGAACACAGAGATGACAGACTGCTCCTATAGTGTGGATAATGTTTGTAACTGTTTTGTTCAACTGAGTACCTGAAGTTTAGGCCTATTTTACCCTTCGTGGTAAAAAATAAATACAACACAGTTACTCAATTTCAAATCAAACCATTTCACACCCGTGTGTTTATTAATTAAGTTTGTGTGTCAGTGATAAAGTCTAAACATGGGGGTTTCTTGTGTTCTGCTTCCAGTCTTACTCACAGTCATTTACTCTATCAAATAATGTTGTGTTTTTTAGGCTGTTGAATTCTTTTGTGTTCTTCTTTTTCTGTTTAAATAGGTCTATTAGTGCATGTGCGTGGCTGTGCACTTCGTTATATGTTCAGAAAGGCGCTGTTGACGTCACCGGCGCTCTTTTCAAAATGTATGATATTCCTCGTATCTTAGCCTCCTACGGATCGTATCTTGTACCCACATCCTCTTTGCTCCGTGTCTGCTGGGGTAAAAAACTCTCTCAAATATAAAACATGCGGTAAAAAGTAACGGAGCAGTGTCGGTCATACAGCGGCCGTAGACACAGGACGGGCGAGCGGCACTTTTCTTCTCAGCACACAGCCAGGTGGACTCTGGGCCTAAGTCGTGTTTTCTGATCCTGCTCTCTTTTAAAGTCAGTTGTATAACTCTGTGAGTCTTTGCTGTGGAAGTGTCATCGTGTGTTCAGCACTCTATCTGACACCTGCCACGTGGTGGTGGCGGCATTATAAACTAATATAAATGAGCAGTTTTGCTGCTGATGGTCCAGTTTGCTTTTGCAGGTCATTAAGAGACATCAGTATTTAATTCTCTTTCATCACCAGTTAAAAAGTCCTCACAGGAGCTTTAAGGTTTCCAAATGTTTTTATATTATCATGACATTCTCTGAATAAAATCAGCCTGTTAACATATTAATTGAAAGTGCTGAATCCTAAATGTGTACAACATACAGTAACAGGCGTCTGAGAGGTGTACAGTCATTATCTAAGGTGTTCTTTGAGCCAGATATCAAACTAATGTTGTGTATAAATACACAGGAGCATACAGGGGCCACTGAAGATAACAAGATCTTCAGTATCCACCTCAGGTTTATGCTCTCAGGTGATCTGAATCACTAAGGTGAAGAAAACATGCTGTATTTCTGTCCTGTGCATCAATGAAGCTCATGAAACTTTAACCATCAGCCTTTGACTTAATGTGTCGGCTTCAAAGACTTCTGTTCATGTGTAGATTAAACAAGCGACTACGGGGCTTTGTTTTGTCACAGTATTGGAAAATATGAATTATTGAACGAGTCCTCAGGCAGGCGGAGTAGAAGAATCTTTTTCAACTAAGAAACGTTGGTGGGAGTGGAAGTAATTCAAGACCACCATCTAGTGGAAGTACCAGTGCACTGCTGACAGTGATGAGTCCAGTCTGGAGTTAACATTGGATCTGTATCCTGTTTGTGTTTGAATACGATCCTTCTCATAATGTGCATGAAACTGTTCAGTGTCTCAGACAAGCTTCTGTTCATGCTTTAAATGTGTTCCAGCTGTTTTGACTCTGATGTCGTGAACGGTTTCGTCTTATCTGTGCTTCTGTTTCTCTCCCTTCAGGTGATGGTGATGAGGATGAGGAGGGTCGTGAGGAGCGTCTTCCATCCTGTTGTGACTACGTCATGCATTTCCTCACCGTCTTCTGGAAGGTTCTCTTCGCCTGCGTCCCTCCCACGGAGTACTGGAACGGCTGGGCCTGTTTCTTAGTCTCCATCAGCGTCATCGGCCTCCTCACCGCCGTCATCGGCGATTTGGCGTCACACTTTGGCTGCACTGTGGGGCTACGGGACACTGTGACCGCTGTGGTGTTTGTCGCACTGGGAACTTCTATTCCAGGTGAGAGAATGTACTTTATAACTTTGTCAGAGTGGTGGTGACGTGTAATTGTTTAGTAAATTATGACGGGCCGCCCGCTTGGAGTTTGGAGGACTGTAGCCTCGGTACATGGGGCGTGCGCACTTCCCACTGTTCCACCAGCACCCCATGAAGCTATTTATACTCTTCTCTGTTCCCAGTATGTTCTTCATTCCTTCGTTGATACTTCAAATTCTAGAGAAGAGTGTATTTTGGTAAACAGTACGAGTGTTCATTTGAATCCCACATTGATCTGCATCGAAATCATGATTTTTTTCTCTCTACCTCTTTCTTCCATCCTAGACACCTTTGCTAGCAAAGTGGCTGCCATGCAGGACCAGCATGCTGATGCGTCTGTTGGCAACGTCACTGGTAGCAACGCTGTAAACGTGTTCCTGGGGATCGGCGTGGCATGGTCGGTGGCCGCCATCTACTGGAAAGTACAAGGGAAGGAGTTCAGGGTGGACCCGGGGTCGCTGGCCTTCTCCGTTACACTCTTCACCATCTTCGCTTTCATCGCCATGGCCGTGCTCCTGTTTAGACGTCGGCCTGCCTTTGGCGGAGAGCTGGGCGGTCCGAGGTTGCCCCGCCTCCTAACCAGCATGCTGTTCGTGGGTCTGTGGTTTCTCTACATCCTCTTCTCCAGCCTGGAGGCCTACTGCCACATCCCGGGTTTTTAAAAAAGAAGATGCAGCGAGTTCTGAAAGAATCCTGCACGGCAACACACACATTAACACTCACTACTTACTGACCACACGTCATGAAACAAGTGTAAGATTCATCTGTTTGCCAGGGCTCCCTGCAGCCTGGAGGTGATGCAGGGATCAGATTCATGTTCATACACATTCACACACACATCATATTAACGCATATGTAAACAGATCATAACAAACACACGCACACACCGTTACAGGCATGATGAAGGACCAGCGGAAGTGTTTTGAGGGGCGAGAAGTGTGAATACAAAAGGTTACTGTAGCAAAGTTAGCAGAGAGTAGACGGAGAGAGCGAGAAAGTGGTTGTGACTTTTCGGAGGTGAAAGAGGGTCAGGTGAGCTGCTGGAGTGCTGTTTATTTAAAGCCAGGTGGGTTTAGGAAGGCTCGAAGGAGACATTGGGTCAGACCGCTGATAGAGAAGAAAATGGAGAAGAAGCCTGTGTAGAAAAATGTATCCATCCAAGTCGCATTGAGGGAATCTCACCTTTGTTTGTCCCCGCCCCTCCTCTCCTTTACTGGTACAGCTCCACCCGTCTTCACTCAGGAGGCGGAGCACAGTGTGAAAGAAAAGGAGTGAAATGTTTACAATAACTATAACATGAAGTTTGTTTACTACAGGGGGGTTCTTGTAAAGTGGTGATGCTAGTCTAATACACTGTATAGATTAATAAGTTTCTCCACGCGCGCTGTAAATAGTCAAAACCAGTGTACATATATCGAGTGTAGTGTTTTCATTCAGCAGACAGACTCACGCCTACAGCTGGAAAAGTTGGACATGTGGGTGGACAGAATGTGTGGCTATACGTTTCAGCTTCCTCTGTCACAAACGCTGCAATGTTTCAAAAGGTCCTGCTTAACATTAGACGTGAAGATAACTTAGGAAGTGTGGAATGAATGGTGATATATTCAGCCATGAAATACAGACTTACTGTAAGTCTTAGCTGAGCAAACAAATGAAAGATCAACTAATGGATCAATGTTTTTAAAGAGCCATAGCTCCTGGCATCCTGCGTCTCTGTCACATTTGTCTCTCGACTGAATAATCTCCGTGGTAACCTTCGGACTACGTTTTTGAATTTCAAACTGAAGATGATCATTTGCATGTAAAGTCAGATCAGGATCATCTTTGAATATATACAGTAAAATGTAAAGGTAAACAAGTTTTTTTTAAATTAAACATCCCTGTGTTTGTGTCTGCTCTGCTGCTCCTTGACGTGAAACCTTCCTTTTTAAAACTGTGTGTCAGCAGACAGAAAGTAGACAAAGAGTTTGGTCTGAGGGGAACAGGAAGGACGTTTTTCCTTGTCAGAAGGACCAAATATGTGCTCACACGCGTGCGCTTTGTGGAGTGTAATCACAACACACGTGGCAGACGTGTTGCTCCATCCAGAGAAGTGAGAGTAGACAGACACTAAACTACAGTCATGTCATCACTGTGTCATTGTGAGTAGTGACAGACTAATCCATTACTGTGGCATGTATCCTGACAGACTAATCCTGCACCTTTCTGTAGTGACAGCAGCATGATCGGACAAACACGCATGGATGGTCAAACAAGACTTAACAGTGTTAGTTAACTGTCAGCAGTGACGCCTCTTACGCCGGTTATTTGCAAAGTTTCCAGTCGTCAACTTTGACTCCACAGATTCCACAGATGCTTAAGATAGCACCCATACAATAGCACCCATACAATGCCTTAACTCTCAAGTAAAAATCTAGTATTCAAGCTTTCAGCTCTACAAACTGTCCAGGCTGCACTTTATTTGATGTAACTCAAGCGTAACATGTTGCGTTCTTCTTTCAGCAACAAGCGATAAGTGTGCAATACGTGAAAGGATACACATGAGAGGGAATCTATGAACTGTCTGCAGTTTTAAGGTAACACTGGATGCAGGTGAAACCACCACAGCGTGGAGACTGTTGTAATTCTGTCTCCGCTTATCTGTGTTGAGAGCACAATATCAGTTCCAGACATGCTAAAAATCACTTCCCTTTTTTGAGGGAAAGTCTTTGTACAAAAGAGCTAACAAAGGTCTATCATGTAATGTTCTCTAGACTATGTTTACAGTCTGCAGGTCAGCAGCAGACAGCGCTTGGTTCTGCAGACAGCTGACGAGCTCACAGGATATCTGTACAGAAGCAGCGGTGCCGTATGTCCGTTTAGGTCAGCTACATTTTTTTTTATAATCATAGCAGCATAACAGGTGGTTCAGTGAACAACTCATTCGTGATCACTGCTCTTCAAGGCATTTATGTGTTGCTCAGTATTGCATGTTAGAGTTGGAACAACATCTTAAAAATGTGGAAACGCTGTTTGCAGACACGCTCTGATTGACTGAGCATGTCTGCAAACAGACAGTCAAAGGCCATAGATTTATATAAATAAATTTAATGAGCATTGTGCAACATATTAATGATAACTCAGTGTTTAACTAGTAGATTAGAGTCAGAGCATTTAAAGGCCAGCTTCCTTTTTACGTACAGAGATGTTATCATTCATCATGACTGTAATTCTCTCTGCACAATATCAGCCACATCCCACATTTCTCCGTGAGCGCTACGTTCTACAGGTACATTACAAACTCTCGCCCACAAATGATAAGTGCTATAAAAGTGGAATTTGTTACAACTCATGAAACGAGAGAAAGATTTGATTTGTTTAGCGTACGCTCACCATACTTTGTAAACTTTCTAAAACCACTTTTCTATCTTTTCCTTGCAGATATAGCCAAGGTAGATTGTTTTGTACTTCTAAACGATGTTTAGAGTCGTGTCAGTATATACCGCCGGTTGTGTAGATGTCATCGTCTTTGAATTTAGTGGATTAGATTTTGATATATTTTCCACGGTGATGAAGCCCCCCCCCCCCCTCTTGAACCGCTGAAACAGTGTAGTGTATCATAACTAAGCATAATCCCATCTATTGTGCTCACTGCTGACTGGTTTGTGTCTATGTTACTTATATATATTTCTTCTCATAAGAGGATTTATTTAGATATTTATTTATTTACAAGAAGATTATTTATCTATGGATAAGCTGCGCCGCAGGTCCTTGAGGCGACCAGTTTGAAAATCATTTCAAGGAGGGTGGTTTCAATGTGCAATACAGAAAACAGTTTCAACACATCTTACTTACTAAGTAGCTCTGACGAGAGGTCAGTACACATCTTTCTCTGCTTCAGTGTTTGTCGTAACCCTCCGCCAACATACATCTCTTCATCACTTCTCTTGCAGGAGGACTTTTTGAGTGTACGTAGCATGTTTACATGAAGAAACAGTGTGGAACATTGCCAGTATAATTGTCAGTCTTGGGTTGTCATGAGCTGAAGAGGCGTGTTTTGTAGATATTGATGCTGTCTGCGAGGCAGGTCAGTGGTGTGTGAGGATATAACAGAAGCCTAACTGTAGTCTACTTACTAAACGACTAGGTGGGACCAAGATTACGCACACGCACACGCACACACACACACAAACATGTCAGCTGAACTCTTGTGTAATCTTTGGCTGGGTAAAAATGGATCAGCACCAGCGGGTACGGAGTGGATCAGCTTGGATTATGTACCCAGCGTTGTGACCCAGATGTGGCTCAGCGCCCACTAACTGAACTGTCTTCAATGCCTGGACAATGTTCCATGTTTCCATGAACTTCTGTACTAACTGTCTGGCTTCGGCCTTTGCTGTTCTGTAGCTAAATGTGAAGACCCCCCCTCCCCCATCTAGACTCTCTCCCCCTCACTCGCCCCTCCCTCTTCTGTGTGTCTGTGTTTGTTCTTCCTCTGTGTTCCTCTGCAGATGCATGATGAATCCCTGTGTACCTGTGTTAGCAGCATGGTCTATGATGGACGCCGATCAGCATTTTTTTAATTGGGGTTTATTCCCCTCAGTTCAAATCCCAGACACCAGAGGGTCTTTGTGAAGCGAAATGAGCAGGTGGCACACACACAGACACATCCAACTCCACACAGATATAGAGAAGAGAAACACACAGACAGATTTATGGATTCAGTGTCGACTGCTTATTTGTTTTGTTGTAACCACTACAAGCTGTGAAAAGAGTGCTGCTCTGTTGTGTCAAGGATTTGTTTGCATCGAACAACGTCCCAGGTCATCTCTTTGTTTGTCTTGTATGATATTTCTATGTCCGTGTAAGTGTCTCCCCTCTTCTTCTTCTTCTTCTGTTCCTCTTCTCCCACTCACTCGCTCCCAGGTCTTGCTCTTCAATGTGTCTCTCTGTGAAGTTTTTTCCTGTGGTGATGAAACGTTCTCTCTCTGCCTGAACCTTTGTAGGGAAGTAATGACTGAGTTACTACAATATCTTGTGATATACATATACATTTATTCAATACTGTAATAAATTATTAACTGCTCATGATTATCTAAGTTTTTTTTTAATGAAATGCAGAAAAACAAATGTTAGAAAAAAGAAAATTACAACTTTTTTTTGAGAACATGGCATGAGGTGTAATGCGTTACTGAACGAACATGAAGGTCTTAAATCAAGTGATGTCGACCTTATTGGAATATAGTTTATTTATTTTCAAGGCGTCATGTGTCTGTGTCGTTATTGTTCTCCTCCTGATCACACAGCAGCACACTGTGAGTATGAAACATTTGACAGGTTACCCATAACTCTCCCCGTTTCCACCAAACCCTGATCTTGTTTGCGGGAAGTGAAGATTCTTTCGACCAGTCAACGGACTGCAGTGTGTCTAGCTCCAACCTTTAGGGTCGGATCGGTAAGATTGGCACCTCAACAGAAGGGTACCAAAAAAGTAGGATGGTACAGATCAGTTGCTTTGGTACCCTTCCCAACTTTTGACGGAGGAAACGCCAACAAGTGTGTACCATTGAATTGTCCTGTAAAATCTTTCATATGAAAACACTGACATGTTAGTGTGTGCCTTAGAGTCTAAGGTTCTGTTTGAATTACTGATGTAAGACTTTAATCTAAGGGTCGAAAGCGGCTCATTCAGTAAGCCTGTGGTTCCCAAACTTTTTTCTACCCTCTCTCACTACACACATCAACATGTATTCACTGTAACAAATTCCTATATTTTGAGAATTTATCTCAAACAGAACAGCAACTTCATGGTGACAACAAACTGACACAATAACATTTTAAAGAAGAAGCAAAAAAAAGTGATGCTATAACATATAACTTACAAATTTGTGACGTCTGGTGTAGATTTGTTTTATAGCCTTTCTTGCCTTGGCTTGTTAGCAGTGAAAGCGGTGTGCATTTTTACAGGACCCCGCCCTGTCAGTGGGGCGGGGTCCCACACCTCACTTTGGGAAACTAATTCATTCATCCTTCAAACACTCCCCTTTGTGATTTCAACCATGAGAGGTTTTTGTGCATAGCTGGCTGGAAGAAGCCAAAACACATGATAGATAGATATATACTTTATTGATCCTGAGGGAAATTCAAACAACATGCCTATTACTGCTTTATTTGAAATGACAATGTATGCATTTATTGAAAGTGTCACTAGTTAGACCTTTCTTTATTAGTTTAACTGTAAACAGCAACATTTTTAATCATGTCAAAAATCATCGCTATTTTAGAAACATTAGTTGGTTTTATTTCTTTTACAGGAGAATCACATATTTATTTTACATTCAACACGTGAAGTCAACACAAGATAAAATCACAGCAGAAACACCCAAAGTATTCACAGAGACATCTCTGGTATCACCATAGAGACAGAGCAGCACTTCATTCCTCCTTTGTCTTCACTCTCTGGTTTCAGGTTTTCTTTCTTTCCCCCACAGACTTCTCAGATTGAGAGATTAACATGTGCTTCAAGCTCGAGGAACAAAGTAATCAGTGACGGCAGCCTCCTCCAGTCTTCACCTCCACTGAATTTTAAACAGGGCAAAGCAAACGTTGCAATAACAGTGAAAATATTATGAAGTCTTCAGAGCTTTTATAAAAGATCCTCTTCATGCCCAGTGTGTGACTGTATCCATAGATCAGATACAAGCAGGTATCTCTAATTTATTACAGCAGGGGTGGAAAGTTACAGATACTCATTCTGCTGTAACTGAGGAGCTTTATTTGTTCACTGTAGTTTTTGAGGGGGGGGGGGGGGGGTTACATGGTTTGCTAATGGAATAATTAAGACACATTTCAATTCCAGTGTATCACAAAAAGCTTTTGTTTGAATTGCTTTAGGATTTGTTCAATAATTTAATGTCTCCAGGTTCGACTTTAAATCGGACATAAAGACATCAAAGCTGGGCTTCTGTTTAAAAACATTGTTTGTGTGTATATGGGACTTTGCTAGTAAAAAAACAAGATTAATGTATTGGGGAAGGTTTGCTATTTCATTATCAAAAGGCTGAAAAATACACATTCAATTTTGAATCTTAGTAAAAAATCTAGTTTTTGATTCAAAAAAAGATTCATATCAGTCCAGAAAGTCGGATTTTAAGAGCAGTTCAAGAAAAGGTGATTATCGTTTCATCTGCAATCTGACAGAAAGTGCAAAGAGGGTCAAGTATGGCTTATATTTAACAAGAACTGAATTAATTGGGTAGCACAAATCTTCAAGCACACTTCTCGCACCTTATTTGACACACTTTTTTTCCATGAGCATGAACAATTCGTCAAATATACTAGGATGCCCAAAATCTCTAACAGAAGTTGACAGAAAGATTTATAATCCAGAAAGAATAGCGTCAAATACAAATGAGTGTTCTTTAGGGGACCACAGGATACCTGAATCAATCCTGAATCCAGAAAACATGTATTTATAAGTGACGTTTCCGGCTGTACCGGAAGTCTCTTGAGCCGCAGTGCGCAGATGCGGAAGTGAAGCACAGAGCTGAGGTTTGGATTTCGTTGCTGGTGGTCGACCCGGTCAACCTCTCCGAAAGACATGTGGAAGCCTCGTCGATGTTCATGAGAGTGGCTATTTAATACGATAATTATACACAAATAATCCATAGAGAGTTAAATATCACTTCAGACGTCTGGTGAGGAGGATTTAAATTCCTCTGTGCTCGGAGATAAAACCAGAAATCATCGTAGCAACGGAAGAAGGTAAGCTAGCCGACTCGTGCAACCGCCATTGTTTATGAGGAGGCTCGGCGCGAGGCCTTCTTCAATTTCTGTTTATTAACCACCAAAACTCATACATGCCTAACATATATTTAGTATGTGTGTTTAATGGTTTTATGTGAAACGTCCTGCCTTCGTTATATTGATATTTTGTAAAGCCTTAAGCTAGCAATAGTGAGGCTATATGACGGTATTCATTGTAGGCGACGTTAAGTCATATGGACTGATCCGCGTTTATCGTTTGTCCTCACCTTTTTGGCTTAGTAAATACATAATAGATGACATATTTACGTATAGTAATCATAGTCAGATTTAGTACACCTATGGTGGGAACACCTGAGACATCAGAACATTATGGATCTCGTTGTAATGGGATCAGTGGGGGCCATGTTTGGCGCGCTAACAAGCTGACCACTGTGGCGCTGTTGTTACAAAACGAGATGTTTTCACCCTGATTTCACCCCCTGGCTGTATGTTCTTACTAAAGTAAACTGCAGGGATTTTCCTAGAAAGGTAAAGTTTATACGGCACCGTCTGTGTCCTGTTATTTAACCCGGGTCCTGCGACTCACGGGGTATTTATTGTTATCTGAATCCCCTGCAAATGTTTTTATTACCATCAGAATTTAATAATGAGACAGGAAGAGTTTATCTATAAAGACATTTCTGGCGAAATGGCAATTCATAGTGCTTCATACAAGACCTCAAAAGCATCACAACATTAAGAGGACATTTAAAAATCATTAGAACAAAACCTAAAAATAAAAACAGCTCAAACAGAAGCTAAAATATAGTACGAGTTATATGAAAATTGTAAGTTAATCGTACAGTGCGGTAGGGATGTAAAAATTAATCGTGAAATGGTGAAACATCGATTCAAAAGTGTCACGGTTCACATCGCTACTCTGAAAAATGAATCTCAATAATATGGTGAGCGTCAGCAGCTGCAGAGCAAGATTTAGAAATTGAGGACGCACCACCGTCTTTTAAATCGGAGGTGTGGAAGCAGTTTGGCTTCAAGACAGAAAATGAAAGAGGTGAGAAGATAACAGACGAGACAAAAACTGTGAGCAGATATTGCAAGAAGACAGAGAACTACACAAATAGCACAACCAACATGATGCAGCATTTAATCCACACCACAATGAGAAGCTCCAATCACCTCCCCTTGTTGTCTTTTTCAGTCATAATTTGTCTACCGTCTAATTGTGAGAGAATCGTATCGTGAGTCTAGTGAATCGTTACGTCCCTACAGTGCGGTGTTATTTAGTGAAAATCAATGTAATGAGACGCCATAGTAGACCGTGCTGCTAACCCACATGCACAGAGATTAATCAATACAGCACCCAAAGGTTTTGAAGAACTCAAGGTGATGTTGATATAACTTCATCCATCCAAATTACTAAAAAGTTTCTTTTTTGTTTTAAAATGGATCCATTTAATGGATTAATTCCCTGGGGGAAATTCAGGATTTAAAACTAACATTAAAAGATGAAGAATGCTTTTATGACAATTATTTGTTTGATTAATTGACATCATGTACATTCCCCTCTTCTCCCTACAGCCAAGGAAAGATGTCCTCCTCCTACCATTCATCATCCCGTAGTTCATCCCGGAACACTGACTGCAAAGTGTACGTGGGGGACTTGGGTAATGGCGCAGCCAAAGGGGAGCTGGAGCGAGCATTCAGTTACTACGGCCCACTGAGAAGTGTCTGGGTGGCAAGGAACCCACCTGGTTTTGCTTTTGTTGAGTTTGAGGATCCAAGAGATGCAGAAGATGCTGTGAAGGGAATGGATGGAAAGTAAGTAGAAATACAATGACTGGAGAGTTTCATGATGCTTCTTATTTGGATGTTCTGTACAACTGTATGATGTAGAGAGAACTTAACGCTTTATTAATAATATGATCAGCAACGGCGCTGTAAAATACACCGTAGTTGGTGTTTCTGTGACTTCCATCTACAAAAGTTTTCAGCACTTTAAAGCTGAGTGTTTTACTTTCACATAATGGACCTACAAAAGTTTAGAGGAAATCCAGGGTAAGGACCTAAATACGATATTTTTGTCTTTCTCTCCTCAGGGTTCTTTGTGGTTCCCGTGTTCGTGTCGAGTTGTCAACTGGCCTCTCCAGGAAGGGCCGTGGGCGCCCAAGCCGACGTCAGTTTGATCCTAATGATCGGTGTTACCAGTGTGGGGACAGGGGCCACTATGCCTATGACTGCTACCGCTTTAGCAAGAGAGGAGGAGGAGGCCGTCGCAGCAGCAGGTGGAGGAATACAGTCCATGTTTGTTAGCATTTCAGTGCATGTTAGTTGGTGTCAATCATGCAGCTCAGCATGAGTCTGCTGCAGACAGCATTTGGCATCCTGCACCGTCATCATCAAAGCAGAAGACAGTCGGTTATAAACCTGTTTTACTTTCCATTCCAGGTCTCACTCTCGTTCTAGATCTCGCTCCAGATCCAGGTCCCGTGGGCGTCGCTATCGTTCTCGCTCTAACAGCCGTAGCCACAGTCGGTATGTCAACACGGAAACTCAGACACACAGTATTAAAATGTTCTGGGTTGTTGGTCTGTAATGCAACGATGGAACTCTGTCTAAATTAGCAGCTCTATATCTAGTTGTGCAAATAAGTAGGTGTCTATTAAAAGTACAACTTATCCACGAACACATGGGGACTTAAACCCTCTTTCCAGCCAGTGTTGGTGCTGTTTTCTCAGGTTAGGAGAAATCAGTTTTAGCTCACATTACTTTATCTGGCTCAGAGTCTGTAATGACTGGTGTGAGCCTCAGGTGATGTCTTTCAATCCATGCAGATCGAACCAAACCAGGTTAACACCTAAATTGATGACTGATAAACATGTGAACAGATGGCTCTTTTGTTTATCTGTGACTGTTTTTTGTTCTCTCTAAGGAGCCGCCGCCGATCTCCATCCTACTCCAGGCGCAGGAGCAGGTAAGGATACAGCTAGTTGTACTGTGATTAATACCCTTTTTACATGTGGTATTAATATGCCTTCTGGGTAATCGGTTCACATGTGGCCAGCCTCAAGAGCAGACAAAGTTTTCACATCACCTCAACACTATCACCCACGCCCCCATGTGTGCCGTGAGTCTGCATGACCAACTTTTATCTGATGGTTTTTAAAAGCAAATGAAGATGAATGATGCTTTGTGTTTATTTGCATGTGAATAGGGAAAGTAAAAGCCAATCACAAGTGGAGGGTCCTGACCAGATGTGACTGGATCAGCCATTGCACATCTCTAAAACCAGATCTGAAACGACCCTCTGTGCCTAACGTATAGTTCAAGAGATGTAACTGTGACTCGCCAAGACGGAAAATTCTGTTCTGCAGCAGAATCAGGCAGATCTCAAGATGAATATTGCCTCCCTTAGGGATCAATTAAGTACTTGTGTAGGATGTGTAATCGCCTCAGCCTCGCTCGTGTTGTTTACGCCTCAAGTGTTCCTTTTTAGCTATAATTATGCTTAACCTATTTCCTGTATCACTAGGTCTGGCTCCCAAGCCCGTTCCAAGTCCAGGACTCCAGTGAGAAGGTGGGTTGTAAAAAGATAATGACAGCTCGCAGCAGTCATCATAAAAACCTCTCTGTCGTGGTGACATGACAGTAGACTGATGCAGACAGTGTCAAATAGTTTTTACTTGTATGCTTTAAATGTTTGCTTTAACTATGTCTCTGTATCGTCTTCTCAATGATCACTTGTAACTAAAGCTAGAATTATGCTTTGTGTAAACACTGTAGAAGAAAAAACAGACTAAGAAAAGAACTTCTCAACAGGCAAGTTTAGTATTAATAAGTCTGCTTCTTAGGTTTACAGACATCTCAGAAGAAGAATATATTCAGTGATTAAGAAGTGGATTATGTAAATGAACCTCTTTCACTTTTTCAGTCGCTCCAGATCTAGATCTCGTTCTGGCTCTGCACCAAGGGGACGCTCCGCACCCCGGGGGCGCTCTGCACCCAGGGGGCGCTCTGCCTCTCGCTCCCGCTCTCGGTCCCCATCAGCCAACCACAAGAGGAACAGGTAAACCCTGAAGTCTAGATGTCTCTCATTCACAAGCTCTAGGCTGTTGCATAAATTTCTTGTGCTTAGTCATGCAAGCTGTCAGTGTTTTGCCAAGATATGTTAGGAGTATGTAACAGCTCAGTTGAACAAAGTTCATGATCTAGATTTTTAGTTCCAGACTGACCAATTTAGATTTCAGATATCAGTTTAGACCACATCTATCCTGCGTGTCCAGAGAGGGTCAGTTCTTCTCCATAACCACAGCTAGCTGCTCCATGCTAGGCAGGGAGACTATTAGATAGACCCCTCTTCCACTCGGATGCGTCATGCTGCAACTGGACGACTGCCACGCGGTGCTGAGATGGACGACTGACACTCCTCTACATCTTCGACACAGAGAGATCTGCAGCTTCCTCCATGTCCCTTGCCTCTTCTGATGGCCTTTAGTGGAGTGCGAGGGGTAGACAGTGACTTGTTCCTCATGTCTGGTGTCAGGAAGTATAAGTAGAGAGATTATTAGACGTCTTTTTTGTGCACTCTTTACAAACATTTGAAAGCTCTGAACTATCAGCGCTGTTTATCCAAAGAGCTGCTTAACCAGTACCACTTTGTCTTGGAAAGAGAGCACAAGAACGACCGTCTCCACTCAGCCTATTGACTGTTCAGAATAATCACAGCTTACACCAATTGGAGCATCAATATAATTTATAACTTCAACTCCCTATATGTAACCCTATTCTTAATAAATAAATTAAGGCTGAAAGACAAATATTTTCATTGGATTGACATGTGTTAAGTTAATTTAGTCAGGATAGTATTGTAACTGTGTTTTTTTTCTTAATTTCTTACTCTGAATTTGGCTAGCTCAGTAGAACTCAACAGAATAAAATGTAGCAGAGGTCAGGCAAACGACACCATTGGTGTGACTTAGGTTAAGCATCTTTGCAGCACAGTTTTGTTTATTTTTCATATTTTCTTTAAAGCGTGTGGTGGGAGCTGCGCACTGCACTGACACCACAGCTGATCCCAGGCCCAGGGTCTGCCAGCTGGCGGTGTGTACGTCCTGCGGGAGGGTGACATAGCGCTGACCTGAGATCAGCCTTCGTCTGCACCTGGTGTTAGACAGCGAGAAAGAGGTCGACCTACAGACCGAACCCTCCCTACAGTGAAAGGGTGACCGTCTGTTCAACCGACGCACACGCTCAGATGAGATCAGCCCGCGCACACATACAGTTGTTCTACTAGAGTCACCCAGACAGCCTTCAGATCTACCAGAGGGCTGACCCACACAGATCAGAGTTCGACCACTACCTTTTAAAATCCATAATCTACCTACCAGACCCCGTATCTACCTACCAGAGTTCTTCGGCCTCTGTCTTAGCTTCTGAAAGTGAGAGAAAGAGCTGACGAGAGATCAGACTTCAAGAGGCTCCCAGCGCAGTGTCTCTCCAAGTTGTAGTCATCCGTCCTTCAGTCCTTTCATCCTTCGCTTCTCTGTACTTGTTGTTTCTGCCACTGTCTGCAAAGGTAACCAAAAAATCCAACCCCCTGACAAGCTTTTGTTCATGGTGACAGAATATGTACAGGTTTGAAATAGTCTGGGGAAAAACTGGTGACTTTTTAAGCTAAGGTTGAGCCTTTTAACAAGCATGCTCAGAGTACAGATGTGTGACTGCTGTGGTGAGTGTGTGGATGAGAAGTGGAAAGCAGCATGAAATCTATAGGCTGATGTGTGGGGGGGCTTGGTGAGATATTATTTTATTATGTGTCACAACATCATTACCATTTAAATCTGCTTCACCATTAATGTCTTAATTTTAGTGTTTAGTGCAGTTTCTCTTTGGTCAGAGGTTTCCAGCTGTTTGGACTAGAGCCCGACCGATTAATCGCCCGGCCGATAATATCGGCCAATATTGGCATATAAAGTGACTACCAGTGTCGGCTAATTTTATCACAGATATGCGCTGATATAACTAGATTTATATACCAGTCAAACAGCATTTAATTTGAGTTACTAGCAGTTCAGTGTGCTGTAAGGATTATAACAAGCATTATCACTTTACAGAGTGTCGAGCGGTGACGTACGTACATGTGCAGTTACTTTCCAGTTGAGTGACCATCTTGTCTAAATTATAAATCTTTTCCACAAGTGTTTGATAACTGCATTTGAAGGATCAACACAACACGTGTGTCTATATCTATCTCTACAGATTTAAGATGGTTTTAACAAAGCTATCGGCTGACATCGATATCGGCCCCAAAAATTCCATATCGGTCGGGCCCTAGTTTGGGCCTCAGTCCACATTTGAGTGTTTGTAGTTATTAAAGGAATAACAATGTGTTCAAACTAAGGCAGACTGAGTAAAGGACTTACCATGTATGTGAAAGGCTGTTGATTTCCTTTGGGGATTAGATTACATATTTAGCTTTTGACACAGGACAGTTATTTCTCAGAAACTTAAAGATTAGTGTCCTTAGCTTACAAACAGATTAAACTAATTAAACCTTGATCTGACAAGTCAAAGTTGTTTTCAAACATATCAGGGCAAATCCATAATTACTGAAGTGTTTATGATTTTGACCATTCTTTCACTCTCCCCTGTGGCACGCTAACTCCTCTCTATTTCTGTTTCAGTCGTTCCCGATCAGCAAGTCCAAACCGGAGCCCTACGCCAGCAGAAGACTGAGTGAGGAAGATTATAAGTCCCACCTAACGCTCCCCTTAACAGACAGACCCTCCCTCGCCCCTGCTTCATGTCTGCTTTTACAACCTAGAAGCAGCTATTTTTTTTTACTTGTCTGTCTCTCCCCACAGTTGAGTTTAAGTTAAGTAAGTTTACTGAGGATTAGTTTTCTCCCACGGGCTGCGGAGCTATGGCCTCGGATTGCTGAAGATTTAGTCAGTGTGGTGAATAAACATCAGTTTCTATTTGATTGTTTTAAATGTTGTTGTGATTATCTTCTTACGAGTCATGTTTGCAGTGTAAGAATCAGCACCTATGTTAAGGTAATATTGAATGTTGGAGATGACTTTTAACAGGGATTTGGATCATTACAGTGGAAGCTTGCCCTGTACGTGCAGTTTGTAAGGGTGAGGACATTGCATCTTTTATTCTCAAAGGTCTGAACCTTTCCCCCCCCCCGCAACATAAAAAGGAGACATCGTGGATTTTTTTGTACTCCCTCTCTTTTTTATATTTTTTGGTTCATTTTATGATTTATGAAGACAGTTTACGGTCTGCATGCCTCCGAAAAATGGTCACATTCCTACTGCTGATTCTCACTGTGCTGACCTGCCCTTTTTACAAACCTAATGAACTTCACTGTTAGCTGAAAAAAGGTTTCCGTTTGTGTTGATCCCTGATTTTGTTTCTGTGAATTTTTGATTTTAAAATCTATAGTGCTTCAGTTTGATTTCTGTAATGGCGGCTCCAACAGTTTTGTTCTGTTTCTGGCTCATATGGTAAGACAGTGGCAGTTTTATTTTTGAATAAACCTCTTCAACAGACCTCTGTGTTGTGTTTCTTTATGTCCATACAACAGTTTTCTTTTAACTTGAACACTTTGTCTGTCTTGACTGATGATCTCAAATTTGTAACCTTTAAAAAAGTGAAAACAGAGGTTCAAGGTTGACTTTATTATCCCTGCGAGAGGGCAATTCGTTTTGCAGTCAGCAGTAAAATACATACATGCATACAGCCCGCAATCAGCATGCAACATAGAATGGACAATAAATAAATACAGTAGGTAAGAAACAGATGAAAGCAAAAACAACACAGTTAGTCATTTAGAAAGGTAATGGAAGCAGGGACAAATGAGTTTCTCATTCAGCAACTTGAAATCCTTGGACAGAGGATGACTTTGATCTCCCAAGATTGACTGAGCCCTCTTCAAACACTTCACTTTATATAAATGAGAAGGGTCAGAGAGCGACGATCCTGTGATTCTGCCACACAATTTAATGATGCTCTGCATTTTGTTGCCGTTCTTGATGCTGTGTGACCCCTACCAGGTCAGAATTCCTCTTTATATAATTTGTAGTGGTGTGAAACTAGGTTAATTACTAAGTTAAGTAATTGCAAATGCAATGCAAAGAAAGGAGCAAAAGCTGATAAGCAAACTGTAAAAACTTTCCATTCTTGTCTTTTCTCTGGTTATCAAAAAGTTGGGACTTTCATTCACACTGTAAGTTCATAAGTGGAGGAAAAGTAGTCAAAATGTATAAAAAATGAAAGTCTGTTCAGCAATGTAAGCCCATAAAAGTCATGAACGCAGTATCAACAAGCTACCTAAGGTCATTCGTGTACTGTTAGTAACATGGTGCATTCATGAGGTGTCAGACACATCGGAAAAACGAGCTTCCGGGTTGTAAAATGCACATGTATACCTGCTCAAATCGGAACAACTCGGAAACTCGTAATAGAATTAGGTGCCCGACTTGACGTCAGAATCGTCAACACATGGGGGGGAAATAGGGCTGGGTTTTGTTAATGTTAACATATTTGTTATTAATTCACGTCTAGCACATCAACGTGTTGCTCAAATGTTACTTGTAACATTCAGGCTACATGTCAGATCTTCGTAACATCAACGCTGTCTTTTGCTGTTGTAACAACATTTCGACTTTTTCCGAAATGAAATCACTTGAACACACTAAAGTCGGAAGGAACGACTTTCCAACTCGGGAACTTGGACCACCTGAGCAGCACCTGAATGCAGCAAAAGCCGTCTACATATCCTTACCTCTCATTGGCCACGATTCAAGTCACAAAATTGATTGACAGCTGGACGAGCCTATCACAGCCCGCGTTGCCGTGGCACCGGGCGTGGCTACACGAGCCTAGTTTCTCTTGACTTTTCCGTCCATCTCAGCTCAGCGTCACTACCACCATCCTTTTTAACCAGGACAACATGGCTACTGCAGCGAGCCGTTACTACAGCGACGACGGCAGGGCAACGAAACGACAGAAAACCGACGGAATGGCCACGGTGAGTCGTTTTAACGTGATTCGCACCTGAGGAACGTTAACATTGCATAGCAACCAAGGTTGTCCTGTTCTTTGGTCGAGTTTGACTCATTCTGTTGCGCGGAGCGAAAAAATATGTCACGACGCCACAAATAAGTCATTAGCTTCCATCTATTCAGGGCTACCGAGCGAAACTCGTGGTTTTTATTAGATTTAACGAGTAAATGTTGTTTTAAATACCTACAGAGTCAACAAGGACCGTATTCGGAACATAATTCGTACGTATACTGTGGTGTGTGGTTTGAATGGGCTAATCTGAGGGCGGTTTCTCCACCCGGGCCTAGCTTGAGTGGGTGTTATATCGAATAATGCTACCCTTCGAGATTGTGCTACCATGCGGGTCTAACAGGGAGCCTTATTAGATCAATCTTTAATACTAGTTGTATTATAGAGTATGAAAACATGCTTCACGCTTTCTTACAGTTCAAATGCAGCAAAATAAGAGTGTTTCAGGGTGTTTCTGTACTGGGAGAATTATTTAATGTGAGATTATTGTCTATCGAGATACACTGCCCCCGAAATATTAAATAATAGATTACTAACATCTGCGCCACATACTTTGACAATGCATATAGAGTGAGTAGTAAATTATTATAATGACATTTTGTTCTGGTGGCATCGTTTGATATGGGATACTGACTCGTTTCGCGCTACGGTATCATTTTTCGTCAAGGCAGCTAATCTCGATGTAACACCGGGCTTTGTTCTAGTACTGTTAACATTAGCAGCGTGCTAGCCTTCAGCTACATCTTCAATGTGTTTAGCCTGGCCTCTTCGTGTAAGACGCGATTGTTTGAGGGATGTGGTTATAGATTTATTGCATGCAAGTCCGATTTAATCTGCATGTCTTTAAATTTGCGGGTAAGGTAATTTAATTTAAACAATACAATAAGAAGTAACTGCAGCAAATGACCTAACCAGCTCCAACCCTCCCCCCCATGCCCTGACTGAACCCAGGTTAAACTGTATAATGCTTAAAGTATACATAACATATTAAAAGTGTCATCATATGGGTCTTTATTATCTCTAAGTCAATTTATAATAATTCAGTTATTCTCTCAAAATACACAGTACACTGTCTTAGGGCTGATATGACCTCAAATCAATATCCTGATTAATTTAACCTTTTACCTCGATTATGACTAATGAGCGATTATTTTGTTTTTTGCTCTCATAGTTCACTGACATGTTCTCTACTGTAAACATGCTCAACTATTAAAGCTGGGATCTGTTTTCTAATGACAGAGTGAATATCTGATGAACTATTTTGTGGTTATTTATTGAATATTTCAAACTGAAATCAAAGCATCGCTTGAAATGAAAACAACACATTTTGTTTTAAAGTAGAAATGAAATTCTCTAAAACAGTAGAAAATAAATAACTTGCATTTCTTGCAAACAGTTTTTCCACGGTGTTTACATTTGACTTCTTTGTGTTCGGCGTCGTCTTCCCTAAAGACAAAATGTGTTCAGATGACAGACATTGCTTCCATGTCGCGGATTGGACGTGTCGTCACGTGACTCAGCCCTGAAAATAATCGACATGGGCTAGATTACGTCGGTTAGCGGTTCTGAATGTCGGTTTTGATTAATTTTCAATTAATTGCCCAGCTCTCCACTTTCTCCTTATTTGTAATCGTATTGTGGTAAAACGGGACATGATCAACAACACACGTTATCTCCTGTCCCTGGTTAGATATCTGATCAAAGCCACCCTAAAAACCCCGGAAAGAAGCAGTTCCCCTTTCAGAAAAATCATTAACACAACATATAAATGCAGTAAATTGCACAGGAGACAAATGTATTTTAAACCACAAAGTGTCTAACACAGGGGTGTTACTAATCCAGTATTTAGACTTCTCTGCTGTCCTTTATGATTAGATTACTCGTAGGTAATGTGTTTGATAATTGTATTTAATTATATTCTGTGTAGGCACCAATCTACATCCAAATTGTTTGTATTGTCACATCATCGACTGCATGTCTATCCACCCTGAAAGAGGGAGCCATCCTCTGTTGCTCCTCCTGAGTTTCCTTTTTACTCTCCCCAACTGTTCAAGTGTTTATTGCGGGGACAGATAGTGTTTCATGTTGTACATCTGTAAAGATCCTTTAGGCGAAATGTGAATTTGGGTTATACAAGTTAAACATATTTCTGTGTTATCTTCCAAAGGGATACGAAGATCCTCACAAAACCCTTCCATCTGTGGTGGTGCACGTCCGTGGACTTGTGGACGGCGTTACCGAGGCGGACCTTGTAGAGGCTTTGCAAGAATTCGGGACAATCAGGTAGAAGAACTGAATATGTGTAGACCATCAAGATAGAGGTCATTGCTGCATATCTAGTTTCATTTGCATTCGAATCTAACCACTTCATTTGCTTGTTTTGTTTTCAGTTATGTTGTGGTAATGCCCAAGAAGCGCCAAGCACTGGTTGAATACGAGGATATGAATGGGTCATCCACAGCTGTAACTTATGCTGCAGACAACCAGGTTTACATCGCAGGCCACCCAGCGTTTATCAACTACTCCACGAGCCAGAAGATCTCCAGGCCGGGAGACTCTGACGACTCCAGAAGTGTCAACAATGTTCTTCTGCTCACCATCATGAACCCCATCTACCCCATAACCACGGTGAGGTCACACATTTCAACTGCTCTTTGACTCTTTTCTAGAAGTTTCCTCATAATCTGTTAATCTGCCACGGTTTTAGTGTATAAAATGCTCAATAGGATTAGAGTGATGTAGAAGCTGAAAACAGCTGTCAATGTTCTTAATGATGAAATTAAAAACAAAGTGCTCTGCCTCTGGTCACTTCCTGTCAGCACCCGTGTGTCCGATCAGACTTTAAGCTGTTTGTCGTCACGTACTGACGTTGTTTCCTCCTCTCTAGATCATTGCTTGTGTTGTTCTGACTCTGATCCGCTAAATCAGTTGTAAATACGTCAGACTCCACGGTCATGTATTCAGAAGATAAACATGTTTTAGCGGTTGCCCTAAATGTACTCAACAAGAACATTATTATCTTTAACGTGGCCATTACAGTTTTTCAAAAGCTGGTGTTCTTGGAAAACAAATCCCCCGACTCAACATTTAAGTGCTTGTTCAGTCTTAGGCTTGAAGTGGTCATAATTAAATGATCAAATGTTAAACACACACTATAGAAAAACCCTTCCCACATCCGTTTCATAAGACGGGTGCGTAGGAGAGAAATGTGTCCATCAAAAACTTAAAGGTAAACTCCTGCACACTCTTTACTTTGCAAACAAACATTTATTGGCAACGTTCGGGTACTAAACAAACGTTGCCAGTAAATGTGTTTGCAAGTTAGAGAGTGTGCAGGAGTTTACCTTTTTAAGATAAAACATACACAACCCAGCGCACCATTTAAAACAGAATATACCAAACAAGCTGGAGGCGCTCGTTTTAACGTGTGCTTGTTGTCTTTGGAAGGATAAACAGCCTCTTTTTAAACTTGTTTTTTACTGTGTGCACTCTTAACAGGATGTTCTCTACACCATCTGCAACAACTGTGGGCCTGTTCAGAGAATCGTCATCTTCAGGAAGAACGGCGTCCAGGCCATGGTTGAATATCCTTTAACATGAGTGAGACACGGTTAACTGACTACACTTGTATTTCCCTCACATGAACCGCGGCATTGTGTTACAGTGAGACACTTAATGAACACAATCGTGATTGATGTAGTTTTATTACAGAAACATGTTTGGTATGTCAGGTCCTTTTTAAAACTCCTTCAACCAGATTCAAACAAACTGGTTAGACAATAATGTCCCGAATCATGCAGGTGGATTTGATCATGTATAAAAAAGCACCGCATGTTGCTTTTCTTCCTTTCTATTCAACAGGAGGACTTAGGTCTCTATCACAGTAGTTCCCACCAGCTCATTATCAGGAGCAGTTTAGTAGTGTGCCTGTTGTTTATTTAATATTTGAAGTAATCAGATGGTCCACCGTGTTCTCCTTAATTCTGTCATCACATTTGACTCTGTGCAAAGCGCCCAGCGAGCGAAAGCATCACTCAATGGAGCCGACATCTACTCTGGCTGCTGCACGCTGAAGATCGAGTATGCCAAGGTATGATTACAGAGATATGAAAAGGGTGTGGTGGACACAAACAACATGAATACCTGCACATTCTAAGTATGTAGTTTAATGAAACAATCCAGGTCATCCATCTACCATAATCTAAGCCCTGTTTTGATTTGCAGTTCAGCGAGTATTCCTTTTCTCAGCCTGTTTGAAATCCTCGTATTTCAGTTTGATGTATTCATATAAATTGTCTTTCTTCAGCCGACTCGTCTGAATGTGTTCAAGAACGACCAGGACACCTGGGACTACACAAACCCCAATCTCGGAGGCCCAGGTAAAACCTCAAACACACAAACCTGTCCCCAAGAAACTGCTTAGCGCCACACACGCTTTGTAGCTGAGAAATCCTGATACTGTAACACCCTGACTGCCTTACTGTCACTGTGATTAATTTTAGCAAGCGAGCTGCCGGGAAGAAGGAGCCAACACCCTTCTTTCAAAATGCCACAGAAAAGCCTTGATCTAACTTTCCTGAAATAGGACGTGTGGCATTATGACTGAAGGGTCGCTTTGGGTTTCCTCTAACACTTCTCAATACACACTCTGAGCAGGAGTTAGGGTAGATTCAGGGCACGATGTAAACAATAATCAGATAAATTAGCTTATGACAACCCGACCGTAAAAAACCTCTGTGTGGTAGGAATGGCTGGAACACATTTGCAGACAGACAAGGTTACGTGCACGAAAGATCAGCTGTATTCTTAGAGGGGAACAGTTGGTCACAGTAGAAGACGACATTGTCTAGAAGCCGTCTTCATTTATACCTCGAGGCTAGCATTTTTGTTTGTGGCATGTAGTAGTTCTAGTTTGCATGTAGGTGTGAAGTGGAGACGTGCTGCCTGAAACCTGCTGAATCATGATTAATTATCTGCTTAGGTAGATATTTCTTTTTCTCAGGGACTGTCGGGTGCTTCATCAGCTCTTTATTTTTGCTTGGCTCGATTTTCAAAAGGGATTTATTAACTGAATAAAACCCATAATTCCTGCAGTAATGAAATCCTCAAAATGCATGACATCAGCACATCAGAATGAGAAACCATTTAATATGGCTGACTGTTAGCATTTTAGATTCCACATTTACTGGTCAGAGTTACGGGTCCTTCAGTTAGTCTTAACTCCCTGATGTGACAACGCAGCAGGATATTCTGCGGAGAATTCACCTCCAGTCAATAGGAGGGGGAGTGACGTTTATATACTGTGACTGCTGCACGGTGCGTAGAGTGTCTGCACGCGACCACTACGATCTCCGTGCATGTAATTAAACGGCTGCATTACGTTTTCTGTTCGCCAGTATGTTCTCCGCTCTTTTGTTGATGTTGTGATTCAGCTGACGGCAGTTTATGACCTACTCGCTCTGTTTACATCCTTAAGTCACGAGGACGCATACCTGTCGCATCAACTGCTGTTCCCGCCTTCCCGACCACACCTTAAAGAGTTTTCTGGGTGAACTAAGCGATTTAGCTTCCAGTCAAAAGATGATGTCTCATATTTATATACATTTGTATAAATGATGAACTTTAAAGACAGTAAGTTGGATAAAATCATTGCCATGCAACTGATCCTGGTCTCTCCCTAACTTTAACCATTTGGTTGTTTTGTTATCGGATGATCAGCCTGCTGTAGTTCATAGTGACACTCAGTGCTGCCAAAGTGGGTTTTATCTAAACGTATGTTTCTCAAAGACCAATTGGTGCACAAACATCTGACACTCACATTTTTAAGTGATGTGTCTGAAGTGAAAAGTGGGCACAGACCAGCATCAGTACAAAGTTGATCTGCACTTTAATTCTTATCTTCTCCTTTATAAACGGGTGATCTCAGCAAAGTCCCCAAAAAAACATTGAAAGAAGGTTAAACTAGGAGGGAAAGGCAGATAACATGCTGACAACACCTCCACTCAGCAACCACCATCTCAACTATCCACTTCTTCAGTGAGGACACAACCACTTTCATACAGAGGGCCAAAAGTCCCCCGAGAAACAAGGGGACAAACTACAAGACACCACCCACTCAACATGAAGATGTAGGACTGATTATACAACTCACGCCTCATCTGCGCATTCCAAGCACAAGAGCCACGAAGACAACGCACACTTCTAGAGGGTGGGGAGAATGGGGCACTGAGCTACACTTGGTCCCTTCCACCTTCTTCCTTAACCTTTTTGAGACACAAGCCAATGACACATTGAGGTAGACCAAAGCTTGCATCTACAACCTACCACTGTCGACACCAAATGGAGACTGATACCAAAGAAGACACAGCATCCACCCAAACAGAGGCTAGTGGCAGATATCTTTCACTACATCAGATGATGCACACCGATATTAACCCTCGACCGAGGTCACATTTTTAAAATGCCATGGCCCCTCCTGTACCGTTTAGGGTTGCAATGCTCTTCATGCAAAAACAAAACAAGCAACACACTCTGCCACACTTGCTGACGCCATCCCGACTGATCCAATAGATGAGTTACACCCCAGAATCGAGCAGTAGCCAATCACTTTGGAGTCAACACAAGACAACTGATGAAGACGAGACACTGCTGACAACACTTTCAAGCAGCACACTCAGAGCCCAGTCAGGCCCACTTTTGGTTTTATCCCTCTGTGTTTCCTCCCACATGGAATTCAGCTTTTCTCTCTTGCTCTTTCTCCTCATCTCATCTTCTCCTCCTTCTCCTGATTCTCTTCCTCCATGCATCCCTGTAAAGCTATCCCTTTTATGAGTGTAGTTTTCTCAATATTTAAGAGTCTCTAGAACCTGTGTAACGCCTTCCATGTGATGCAGGTTTGGCAATATACGGCTAAGAGGAGCCAGCTTCCCAACTGAAATGTGCTCTGGCAGCCTCAAGGTCTACCAGTGGGTGTTAAGCGGACTATTTCAAAATGGACGGAAACACCAGCCAAACCACCAACCCAACCCACTGATGGGCATTTCAACTTGATATACCCAGAAATCGACCCTGACGTGGAGAGTTGTAACCCCAAAAGAGGAAATCGATAAAGAATATGCGATGCAATGAAATGAGTGGAGAGTGGTGGAACTACTGCAGCAAATATCTTCCTCCTACTGTTTGTAAGCTTGCAGTAAGTAAATCGAGACCCTCCTCAAGGAACATAACTGCACAGCACCACATAACCGCCATCGCCACACAAGACTGACTACCAGATTTATGTTTCTATCCTCAAACAGGCTTAACCTTTTTTTCTTTCTGGTAGAGGGTGGTGGTCGTGGTTCAGTCTGAACCAGCATTTCTAACGTCACTAAAAACTGACTGTGTTTGTTCCTCATGTTCTGCTCCCTCTGTTGGCGCTGTGCAGCCATCAAGAACCTCATTCATGTGGTTCCCTGGATGTGTGTGATAGTTTCTTTGGGAGTACAACTGTTTTTAACTTGAAGACGAGGCATGACATTTACTTTTAAATTTAATAATTGAAGTGTTTTTGACTCTTTACCAACCCGGTTAAATTGCAAAGCATCCAACAGTTTGTAAACCGGGCGAGCTTTTAATCCACCAGCCACAAACGCTGCTGGTGTCCAAAATGTACGAGCTGCTTCTGACATCTTTGTTGCCTAATTTCTTTAGGAATCTGCATGAGCCCGGTTGATCACGTACAAAGCTACCGGGCAATTCTCATCTGTTTTTCAATTAGTCCTGAAATACTTCCCAAATGAGGAAAGCTGGCTTTGTCACGAGTCGCTCTCCTGACATGTAGCGGAGGTTATTCCACACATGCAGAGGGAAAGCAAAATGTACCTTTTGATTAACCTGGCTTCCATTCTGATTGTGTATGATTATTGTGTACCTGTACAGATGGTGATGCAGATGGCAATGGGAGCAATTCAGGTGTGTGTGAGCGTACCAACTTTATTTTTAAAATCTAGACTTTTGTGATGCTTAATCCCGAGTGAATTGTTTGATAGCCTTACCCCGTTCACTTCTTAGATCATCAGCACCCACCCCATGTTTCTCCCCCCTCCCCACCATCACACTTGATATGCTAAAGGATTACCAATTTGGATGTTTTTACATTAAACGAGTGTGACCTACTGTCAGTGTCGCCATCTGTTCTGTGGCGATGTCCCTCCACTAATTTAAATACTGACTAAAACAACAGACACATCTTCAGCTACTTCTTTTATTTTACAGAGGTTGTGTGGCGAGAGGGTTAATACATCTGTGGTCTGTTTCATACAGGCAGGATGAATCTATCTTGTAATGCATGTGACTGCCACAAGCTCTGATTGATTGACTTTATTTTCTTTTTAATGGTGTGCATCTGAATGTCAGTTTAGCAAACAGTAACATTGCTCAAATGCTCAGCCATCCCATTGTCATGTAACAGTGTCAGTCAGCCTTGTTGTCATACTTATGCTCCCTTTTCTTTCTTTACCTTTCTCCTTTGTCGTCTTCTTCTTTTGCTCTCATAGAAGATGTGAACGCCAACCCAAACAAGCGTCAGAGACAGCCTGCGCTGCTCGGCGACCACCCTCCAGAGTACGGTAAGGCTCTCGAACAAAAGGGAACACAACAAACTGTGTTTCTGGTTTGCTCTTAGAGTTTAGATGCAATTCTTCTGTTGTTGTTTCTTGGAGTATGTCCTCAGCAGACAGTCTTCTTTACAATAGGTAGAATACGTGCTGGACGTTTAAATGGCTCCTCCACATAGTGACTGTTAGGTGATGGCGTGTTAACTGAGACGACTAATACGTGATAACATACAGACCAAACGTTTGCTTAATTAGTTTCCCTACTGTTTTCTCTCCCTCGATCTTCAGGAGGTGGTTACCATGGCTACGACGAGAGCTACGGGTCCCCACCCTATGAGGGTCGTCGCATCGGGCCACCAATGAGAGGGCGAGGTGGTAGAAGTTACGGGCCAGGCTACGGACCTCCTCCTCCTCCCCCTGGCGAGTACGGTGGCCACGCCGAGTCCCCGGTAGTCATGTTGTACGGACTGGACCCTGCAAAGATGAACGCCGACCGTGTCTTCAACATCTTTTGTCTCTATGGAAATGTAGAGCGGGTCAGTATCCGACAATAGACGTGTCTATTTATGCTCGGAAGATAGAAGCGGCTGCAAAAGTTTTCATAAATGCAGCTTTTCAACCTGCAAGGTGTAAATCAAGAAATGTGCAAGAGTAAGACCAGGCTGCATTAACAGACTAATCGGCCCTAATCCTGCACACTGTCTCGCTTTATGCTGACAAATGTATTGATCATACAACGCTTCAGTCTTTTTATAACAAGAAATAATCACTACTTACTTTAAAACATCTCTTGTGTAGCCCAGTGACGTTTTTCAAATTGGTTAAGGTGTACAAAGCCACAACGACACACCCTGCCTCCAAACCCTCATCTCCAACTCAACACTTGACAGATTAGTCATAACGGCAGGGTGGCACCGACTTTCAGAAAACTGGTCAATCCTGTCATCTTGTCACTTTCTAAAGGTGAAGTTCATGAAGACTAAGCCCGGGGCCGCCATGGTTGAAATGGGAGACTGTTATGCGGTGGACCGTGCCATCAACAACCTGAACAACAACTTTCTCTTTGGACAGAGAATGAATGTGTGGTGAGTAGAACAAGTGGAGAAAAATGACTGCTATGCTGTAATGAAGGAGTTCAAACAGAGGATTTAAAAGCAGTCTGATGGGACACAACGATACTTCAAACTAAAGTCAGCTTAGCTGTGCAGCACAAGCCTTTCTGCTAATTGCCTTAGAAATGTCAAAGCTTCAGTTTCTCTTTTTAACAATTATCATCCCTCCCTGCAGTGTGTCCAAGCAGCAAGCCATCGTACCCGGTCAGTGCTATGAGCTGGAAGACGGAACAAGCAGTTTCAAGGACTTCCACGGCTCCAGGAACAACCGCTTCACGTCACCGGAGCAGGCTGCCAAAAACCGCATTCAGCACCCCAGCAATGTGTTGCATTTCTTTAACGCCCAGCCAGACGTCACACCAGAGATTTTCTCTCAGGTCTGTAGAAGCAGGAAATGTTGGCGTGTTTTTTAAAAGCTCGTGTGTTGACGTGAAAATCCTTAATGACTGCTTTAATGCAGTCTCTAATTATTGTTGTTCTTTCCAGATCTGTGAAGAGATTGGGGTCAAGAACCCTGTCAACGTCAAAATGTTCACAGGAAAGAGTAAGCTGCTTTAAATCTGCCTGTTAGTTAGAAGTGTATCCCAGTACAAAGCTAACATCAAACATGGCTGCTCCCATTATACTGAAAACTAAGAAGGCTCCTCTGATCATCAGGTGGTGCAGCGCCCAGTGACCGCAGTGCGTCAGGCCTGCTAGAGTGGGAGTCCATCAATGATGCCATGGAGGCCCTGGCCTTGATGAACCACTACCAGATGAAAAACGCATGTATGTATACAACCAAGGAATGTACTGCATCTGAAGTGCAGGAAACCCCAACGATAACTGAGGAGGAATTCAACCTTGTGACCTTTGAAACAGTGAAAAAAGCTGTGCCTAGATGTAAATATGAGTAATGTGAAAATACACAGTTAGTTAACGTAATTTAAAAACAATCTAAGACTGAGTCTCTTCTCTCTTTCTAGCTGGTCCGTACCCCTACACCCTCAAACTGTGCTTCTCCACCGTTCAGCACGCCAACTGAGGGCGCCCCTGAAGCCAGGAAGACGAAGAAGATTGGTCCGCCATTCCCAAGTTCACATGTACTTAGACGATGACTGCTTGCAACACACCTGGGGGGAATTAATTTCAAACACGCCTCAATATGTTAAAATATATCTCATCATACTTAGTGGTACATCTTAGGGTGTTTTGACTTCTCCACAAACTAAACAAAGCCGACCCGTCATTGGACATGTTTCGTTATTTATGCCCCAGATGTGGTTTGAAGTACGAGTACCTGTGTGTCTTCAATATTCAGTTTTTATTTCTTTTGTATTATGCTTCTACAGTAACCGGACATGTGAGGAAGCCAGTTTGAAAGAGTGGATTTTATGCTCAGGTGGTTCAGTGACCACGCACGTCGTGGTTTTGTAACAGATTTGTCTTTTGGAACTTTTAATGGCTCTCTTATTATTTTTCTGTTGTGTTATTTTTAATTGCTTCATTTTAAGTTCTTTGTCTCCGTGTCTGATACGCAGTTGGATCGTTTTGTTCTAAGAAAATAAAAAATCAATTTCACGTGGAGTTTGTTGTTCTATTCTCCTGATGTTCCAGCTGTGTGTTCTCGTTCAGTCTAACTTCAACCTGCAGTTCATCGAGTGTCCACATGAGGCTGCAGAAGCACCGGAAGTGAGTCACGTGGACACTCATTAAAGAGTGTTTACTCCAGAAATAAACCTCTAAAGATCACCTACTGTTATTGAAGCTAAGCTTTAAGACAACACATGAATATTAACATAGTTATGCAATACCATTCTGTACAAATATGAGAGGAAATCAAATCCTGAATTGGTGATTACACGTGTGTGTAAACTATATATATAAAATAAGTGCTAATGAAGATAAACTGCAGAGTAAATATTAATCATACTGCATACTCGATTGTGAGATCAGTGATAGTTCCTAAATGTATCTTCATGTACAGTGGAGCTAGTTCTTAACCACTCAGGTTATTTCATTTAAATATATTACAGAAGAAGAAAACACTAAACTGGGATATGTGCATGTAATGGGTTAAAGGTCGCCTGAAGAAGAGCTCTGGTCGAAACGTGATTTTGATGAATTCAAACTTCTGTGTGTGAGTTTGTGTCCACGCAGCAGAGTATGGTCTTATGGTTCTTTTAGTTACATGTTCAGACAGCAACACGTTATCTGCAACTGCAATCTTTCCTCTTGCCTTCATTTCTGTCCTCCAGTTCTCCTCCTCACTGCCTCTAAGCTTCATGTGATGTTAAAATGCATCCTGGAGCTTTAGAGTTTACGATGTCATGGCCATCAGTCCTGGAGAATGACTGAGGGGACGAGCTAAGGGCTTGTTTTTTCCTGTTCCTATTGTCTCACTTTCTCCTTTTTTAAACTCTTTGGTATAGACCACATGCATAAAACATAAACATGTCAGTGTCAGTCAGGTGTTTAGCTTGAGTTGCATTTGTAGTTATCATTTTGCATGCCCCTTAATACCTTCAATATGATGCATTAATTAAGAGAAACCATTTTGGACCTCACTATTTTCTAAACCCTGGTCAGGGCCCTGGTGCCGGCCTAGCTTCTTCTCCAGTCTGCTGTTTGTGCAATAACTACCACCTTTCTCCTGGGATCAGATCAGCCACAGCTAGAAGTCCGACAGACAACACTTTAGATGTAACAATGCCTTCATGTGTTGTCCCTGATAAATAAAATCAGTGATGAAGTGAAGCCATGTGAGACTTACCGTAGGAAGGAAACAGGCAGCAAGTTGAGAGGACATATTCCACATTTGCACACAAAACGCCAGAGGCAGAGAATTGACCTGTGCTTCATTAAAGTTTCCACTAGATGGCGCCACATCACTTTATCTCCTCTCAGCTGATGGTCAGCCAAAGACACTTTTAAACCTTCTTCTGTAGTGATGAGTGGACTGTGAACACTCCTGTGCTTCATGATAAACATTAATGAACATATTTAAACAAACTGATGTACAACAAGCGATGAAATGTGGAGATCAGCCGTGTCATTAAAACTGAACTTTAAGGTCTGGAGTGTTTCTGCACACTGAAACACAAAAGTACAAAGATACATGAAAATGTTAAAACAAGAAGTTCCTTCAGGAGGTTTCTCTCATGCATGCTGTGCTCCATGTCGACCTGCAGAGGGAGCCACACATATTTCTATTACAAGTGAATTCACCTGAGAAAGACAAATATTCATGTTCATAGGCTATATATATATCTATATACTGTATCCACCTGATGACATCACACATTGACCTTTGTTCATTTGAGCTGTGTGATGTCAGTTTGGGATCTCTAACCACTTCCTGTTTCTGTGCTTAACTTCATGTTGTGACTCTTTTTACAGTCTATGGTCCTAACCTCCCATCTACCAGAAGCGCCTTACTGCTTTTCAAAATAAAAGTGGGAATAAATTCAAACAGCAAGTAAAGTACTCAGACAGTACAAAAATACAAAATAAAAGCCTGATATTTTTTTACTTAAAATGTGAAATGCTTGAAATTCTAAAATGCAATAATGCAATCGCAAATAAAGCAATGACTGCAATCAGCACACAGTGAATATAAAGACAGTTTCCCATACACAGTAAACAGGAACACTTGAAGCTTGTTCTGCACCGTCTGCTTCCTCTGAGAAATGACTCAGTGAACTTTTTGGTTGACACTTCAGTGATAACCAGTGCTAGCACAAAATGCATGATTCTTTTTGCATCGGGTTGCAGCCACCTTTCCAACCTTGGTATCCTACAGAAACACACAACAGATGTTCAGCTGCACTTTGTCAATGTTTTTGAGTTTCTTATGAATTGGAAGCAGACAAACTTGGCCAGAAGAGATGGATCCTAAACACATCAGTATCTTCATTCCATTTATTTCCTTTCATTTCACGTCCTGAACTACAGCTATTCTGTCCAGACCAAGGTGCGTAACTCCAACATGAATTCAAACAGGAGAGACAAGTAAATGAATCAATGATAAACTGTGATTATGTTGAACTACACGTGGCATTAATATGGCGCCAACAACTGTCACTGTGGGGGTCGGACTCTGTTTCTTCGTCCTCCCTTTCTGCATCATTCTTTTTACGTCATGTCCTGCCTCCTGAGACGTTCCCCTGCGGACAGGGAAAGTCTCCCACTGTGAGCTGCAGGTCTTCTGATTCTTTTTCAGGAGTTTCATAGGTCATCCGATCTTCAGAGGGACCCCTCCTCACACACACACACACACACACACATACGTGCAGCAAATCGTACCAACGCCTCCTTTAAACTTCAGCATATATACCCCCCACCCCACCTTAATCAATGATTCTTTCTCACTCCTCTCTCTCTCTTTAAGCCTGGCACAAATCCTTTACTGCTGCTGAATTTTCCCAAATCACCTCATTCAGCTCTCTACCCATACACACACACACATGCTCACACATAGGCACACCACCCCCCACACACACACACACACACACACACACACACACAGGAAAGCCGCCCCTCACCCTCTCTCCCAGGATGATTCCAGTCCATTCCCATTGAGCAGCATTAGCATACAGATGTTAGCCTGAAAAGGGAAAACAGGGCACACAAAGGGCCTGCATGACCAGGAGGGGAGGGAGGGGTTGAGGGGGCTGCACAGGGATGGCCCTTGGCCCTTTTAAGGTCTTACACACACACGCACACACACACACACACACACACACACACACACACACACACACACACACACACACACACACATCCATGCGCACACACTGACACACAACCCAGGGTATTGAATGGTAATGGTAAGTAGCCATGGGGGTTGTGTGAGTCTGCTTCACTCTACTGTTATTCATTCACTAGAGGGAAATCCTCAGCCTGCACGCAGCTGAATGCCAACACACACACACACACACACACACACACACACACACACACAAATGCATGCAGGCACACACTGTCTTTCTTCCTTAGACTCAACTTTTTTTGTCTTTTATGAGAACACAAAGATGTGAAGATATTTCAGCACATACACCAAGAGGTTGCACTTTTAATGCTCCTGTGAGGAGTTTTTAGCTTGTTACGAATCAGACTCAAATTATTACTGATGTCTTTTTATCACAAACGAAGCAAAGCAAACCATCGGCAACAAGATTGATCAATTCTGTAGGCTATTTTGAAGGCCTCAAACCACAGACAGTTCTGCAGGAACAGCCTTTGTGGACATATTAGTTGATAAGATTCACAGAGAGAGAGAGAGAGAGAGAGAGACATTTAACGGTTAAAAAGACTTCAGGATGAGATTGTTTGTGAGAAAACAGTGAACACATGTACAGGACAAGATCAGCGAAGAGAAAAGATGTACCACTTTGTCCTCAGGATCACTAGTGGTTACATTACTTAATAGGTCCAAAACAATGTGAATTTAGATGATCTTTTACAACACACGCACACACACACACACACGCACACACACACACACACACACACACACACACGCACACACACACACGCACACAGGGGAGGACGTCAACTTCTGCTCCACTTTGTGTGAATAGATGGAAATCAGTCACAAGTATCTCTGTGCCCCATTGTTTGCTGGGAAGTCTTTGTTCGAGCATCTGTTGCCCAAACATTCTCCTCAGTGTCACTCACTTTAAATTGGTCCGTTCAGACGAGTCGCAACAAAACTCACTCCCCTTCCCACAGAACACACAACGCACACACATAAACACACATGCGGAGGGGAGGGCTGGGAGATTCCCTGAACGCGAGGAAGAGAAAGAGTTAATCTTTGTTTCTTTTGTGAGTCGATGAGACAGATGATCGTAAAGACCCTAGAAGCAGTGGCAGAGTTTGAGAGTGATGCTCGTGGGAACACTTGGCCCCCAAAAAAGAACATTTGTGTTCTTCTGCTCAACATTAGACCTTTTCTTAGATGCCAAACATGACAACAAATGAAAGACGTTCATTGCAGTTAATGCTTTCATATGAGAAGTTGACATAAACATATTTTGTACTGACAAACCTGGACACAAACATCTTCCTGTTTTATGAGGATCTGGATTATCAGAGAATGTATATAGAGGTGTTGGTTTGTCTCCTCATGGAAACTTATGACTGTTTTTTACAGGACTTTGAAACCAGCTAAACTAACCAGGGTCAGATTTCAGATCATCCTTGGACAAAAACCAGAGTGGCAGAGATCTTCAGAAGAGGGGGAGGATGTGATCACGGTCGTGCTTCATCCTGGACACAGGAAGGAGAGCAAGATGGTTATAGGTGTGAAAGAAATAGAGGTTTTTATGTTGTAGATGGGAACAGAGTGAAAGAGGCAAATATCAGTGAAGTCATGTTCCCCACATGACTTCAATGATATTTGCCTCTTTCACTCTGTTCCCATCTACAACATAAAAACCTCATGAGCATGACCAGGGTTTTAAACTTCAATACGACACTTGTGAAAAGCAAACAATATTGATACCTAGGATGATAGAACTCATGGACATCCAATGTTCGGCCCTTTCTTGCTTTTATTTACCAACATTTGCAGTAAAAACCCTCGGACATGTTGTGAGATTTGCACAATACACCCACCATGATTCAGTACGGACACATGGTGAATGTAAACTCTGCTCTCTGTCTGTGTGTAAGATACGTCGAGATGCATGAAGGACTGAAGAGATGTCAGTAATTCAGTGTTTGCAGGCCTGTGACGTTAAAACAGCAGCTTCGGGTTAACAACACAATGATCCGTATTTGTTATCATGCTTCTGAACTTCTCTTTACTATCGATCAGATGTTTTATCATTTTAAGTATGGAACATGTTGACAACCTTATGTGCAGCGTTGAATCATTTCAATGTATTCCTCACTTCACCTGAAACATCAAATCTACAAATGTTTATGGATCCGTCATGGACAAAGAGATTCAAGCCATCAGGTTTCAATGTTCAGAGACTTTTATTTCAAATCAGGATGGACAAATATATTAAGATAAAGAGCTCGGATATCAAGATCACCCCTGGAATGTAAACAATAAATGCACTTAAATTATGTCAAACAAAAAACACAATATAGGTTTCACTTTGAGAAAAACAAAATAAATAAGACTTTAATTTAACAAAAGTAACAAAAACGGCTCGCTGTCGAGTCAAGCTAACGATATGCTAAAACAACGAGCGTCTGCGGACTCGTCAGGGCAGGCTGAGTCGACCGCACGACAAGAACAAAACCATCTCGCCGGACTTCGTTTGAGCTCACTTTGATTTCTCCTGCCGCTCAGAGAGTAAGCTAGCTGGCTAGCGTGCAACAGAGTGTGGCCTACAAACACATACATTGTCATCAGGGCAACTCTGATTGAAAAAAAAAAAATCAACTTTAAACAAATGGTCAACTTTCCACCTGTCGACATCACAAGAAGAAGATAGCACACAGGATTTTAAACATGGAGGAGTTTCCACGTGCTGAGTCCACGGAGCAGTAACACATGCTGAATCACAAATGCAAACATTAACATTCTTTTCTTACATTAAAACTCATCGTGTTTGAATTCATGGTGGAGTGAGTATTCAGTACCCACACCTTGTTTAACCTCTGCTCACTCACACCGAGGCCTTCGATGTGTGTGTGACTCCTCTTTTACTTTGTATTCAGATAACAGCACTTCAAAGTTATTACAGTGAGAGGCGTGAGGCTGAATGAAGAGGAGAGTAGACTCACTGCACGCTCACACCAGCAGCACACAGCAGGGCCCACGCTTCTGTTAGAGGAACCTCGTCGTGCTAAATTGGTGTGAGAATTCAGTGAGTCTTGATTTCTGACAGGCCTTTAAGCCAATAAGGCAACTTAAATATAGAATGCCAAAAAAAAGTTTTCCTCCCTCCTTGCCTCTCCTCTCCACTCGCCTTTTTTAAAGCTACAGAGCAAATAGCAGATGTTACGTCAAGCATAAATGATCTGGTATTATTTAAAAAAATTCATAAACACAACCACAAAGCAAACTCAGACATAATCATATTTAAAAAAAAAAGATGCAATAAATAAGTCAAGTAAAGTGTTAAGCTATACCAACAATAATCGTAACACTGGGGTTTACCTGGCATGGCTAAAGGCTAGGCTAGGTGTTAGCAGAAGGTTTCTAGGAGGTTAGGGGAAGTCTAACATCAACTTTGGTAACTAGAGAGCGTCAGTATGTCGCCTACATTTGTGCTATTCTTCTTTTTGTTGCTAAGGCAGGTAAGCTGAGTCGTTGCCAGGCAGTAAAAAAAAGGCAAACAAATACAATCAATCGACCAAATATCACATAATCAATCAGTGACAGCATACAGTTATTTAAGCCTCTTACTCATGGACAAGAGGCGGAGCGATACAGTCATAGGGCCCTATATGACTGAAGTGGCATCACTCGAACAGTTTGTGAGGAGAGCAATACAAAATCTCCTTTTTCAGAGTGGATCGCACAGCAGTCATTAAAGGGCAAACAGCACTTCAAGTCTGTCTTCAATCAGGATACAGGAAGTTCTCACACAGAACTTCCCACTGAGCAGGAACAGCACGAGAGCCGAGCCCAGTGAAGCATCCTCCAAGTAGTCTCTAAAAATGGGTATACAACAGTATACAGCAGTAACAATGGCATATAAAAACAATCTTATAAAAAAAAGAAAAAGGGAGGAGTCAGCCAAAACTGGACAAACACTGAGCAGCGCTACAACTGCTTGGATGAGAAATGCAATATGCACAAAGTTAGGTATGTTTACCCGGCTGGATTCAGGAAGGAACCAAAAACCTAACGTTCAAATCCTCTGTGACTCTTAAAATGTCCACTTATGATAAAGAGTTTCTGCTGTAGATCGACTGTTTTCATGAGGATTATATGCAGCATAATAAGCAAATCAGTAGTCACGTGGAGTTAAACAATTAGAAAGTCTATCCCTGATTAAATTCAGCACTACAGTAAAACTGTCCCTACTCGTCTGACACAGACAGGCGGCTAAAGATTGGCAGGCGCCGGCCCTCGAAGCTCGGTGATTCTGTGCCGCTGGAGGAAGAGCTGAGGGAGCAGGAGGAGGTGTAGCCTTCCTCAGAGAGGGAGTCAGCTGAGGAGCAGCGCTGCAGACCAGGAGGTGCATTCAGGACTGGTCGCTGCTGGGGGAGTTGGAAGGGGAGGTTTGGGGTTTTGGAGGTGAAAGTGGAGGTGGGACACCTGGTGCTGACAGAATCAGACACAGCATAGAAGCGCAGCGCTGAGTCACTGTTGTCTCCTGCCAGGTCTGTGATGCCAGGGAAGGGATACTGGCAATGCTTCAGTGCCCCCGACTCAAGAAAGAGGGGGGAGAGAAGCTCTGGGCTTTCTGTGGAGGACGGGGGAGGAGACACTGAGGCGGCTCTGCTGAAGAGCAGGGATGAATGTTGCACCTCCTCAACTGGTTGGAAAGTTTGTGGAGAGGAGGAGAAGCCTGCAAAGCTGAAGCTGTGACGCAGAAGTGGAGGCCTCAGCTTCTGTCTCTGATGAGTTGCAGCAGTGCCGCCATTCTGGATCTCGTCGGCGTTGTGGATGAAGTGGCAGCGGGCACCATATGGGCAGAAGCCTATGGTGTGGAAAGTGCGGCAGGGCTCCGTCTTGTACTTGGGGTGCCTGCTAAGGCCTCTCATCTCGTCCATACCGTGGGCGAACTGGCACTTGGCTCCATACTTGCAGGTACCACTTTCCTCGAAAGTGCGGCAAAGTTCAGTCTTGTACCGGGTGGAGATATGAGGAGCTGGGACTGCTGAGGGTCTAAGGGAAGAGGGGGAAGCAGCAGAGGAGAGAGAGTTGTTGCTGAGGCAGAGCCCTGGCGGGGGGAGCAGCAGTGGTGGGGATCCGTTAGCCATTTTGTCCTCTCTCACTGCAACGCCGCTGACGTTACCCTCAATCATGCTGACCGAGCGGTCCACTCTGAAGGGGATATGGCTGAGCGAGCAGCGGGGAAGCTGACTCTCTCTGCTCCACTGCGAGGTAGGGGACATGTTGAGCCCCCAGCAGGCTGAGTCAGTCACCTCGGAGCCGCTGCTGCTGTTGAACTTTGAGTTAGGGAGGGTCACAGGGCAGAGAGAATGACGTCGCTGGAAGCCGAGCACTCTGAGACTGTGCTGCTGCCGTTGCTGCTCTGAGACGGTAGGAGAGCCATCTGTCGCCTCCAGGCCGCGGAAATTCTGTTACACAAAAGGAGAGAGGAGAATAGATGTGAGCTTTCTGCATTCCTAGAGCACTGGAGCGAGGCTGGCAGAGCCAAGTGAGACTGAAAGGACATTTCAGAACTACGACTAAAGACTGACGATGTTCACTCTAAACGTTAAGTTTCATGAAGTAAAATTCAACGTTTGCATACAACAAGTGTGGAGACAGCAAAGATCCAAGTCCATGAGTTAATGGAGTCCATGGTACCATTTCAGCAGTTAAATATTACACTTTACTCAGTAGTCAAAGCTTGGGATTATTCAATAACTATTAGTGTTCTGTGTCTTTAAATCCAGGAAACAAACAAAAAGAGCAAGACAGTTCAATAAATCTTTTTGAAACAAACTCTCTGCCAAGGTTTTCACTATTTTCCAATCAAATGTTTTCCAGACAAAAAATAGTTTCAAGCTAAAGAAATCCAAACAGGCAAAGGATGAAGTCAAGATGAAAAGTCTTTTTTCTCTTTTTATTTCTCACAAAGTTTTGTCCTCTAACACCTCTAAGTTTTACTTTCAAGGATCTCAGAAGAGAGTTTTGCATGTGTTATGAAGTTTCAAAAATTGTTGCTTGTTTTCTTACCTTGCAGAATTCCTCATCCAGTTCCAGGAAAGGTGAAAGAAAGTCGGAGGGCATGATGAGCTCCACCGTCCTCACTGAGAGAAGGAGCTGGATGTACGATCCCACAGAGGAGGAGGACAGCAAAAAGGGTTCTATGAGAAGCGTCCTGTTTCTGGAGTTAAACGAGAGCTTTTGTGGGAAGAGAGGAGGAAATAAAGTGTAGTAGTAGTCAGGTCCGTTGTGAGGGAGATGGGGAGTTGGGAGAAAGAGCAACGAGACCCTGAGAGGAAAGTTCTCCGACCATCTGTTGGAATCTGCTTAAATAGTTGGGGAAACCCACCCATAAACACCCACCCCCTGCCTGTGTTCTTCAGGGGGCAGGGCAGAGAGAGAGTGTGTGTGTGTGTGTGTGTGTTAATGTGTGTGTTGGGGGAAGGGGTCCTGCATTGTAATGGTGTGCTGGGGGGCAGGGTGGGCACAGAAAGGAGAGGAGGGATGTGAATGGAGCTACTTTTCCACCCATTCATTACCAAATCCTTAAAGATGCATTCTTCTTCTCTTAACTGGGCGTCCACTCACTTTGTGTGTGATCGATACAGCGAAGGAGATAATGACAAGTGTTGCAAATACCAACACATTCACCGTCATTAGTGCAGTTAAAGTGCAGAAAGCTGTTGAGCACATGCAAAAGTGTTTTTAACGTGCGTTCCCATGAAACAAGCTTTTCCCATCTAGTGTTCATCTTGAACATTGAGCTGGTTGCATCCTGATTTCCACTGTTAGATAAAGTGACAGTAAAGGCTTTATTTTAGTGTTCTGGATACTAAGAAAGTTAGTCACTCTGTGTGGCTCTGTGGTGCAATGGATGACGCACCTGACTTAAAGTAAAACACTGGAGGACTGTTTGTGGGTTTGAGTCCCACCGGAGTCCTTCAGCATGGTGCAGCTGTAGATGTGTACATGTGGACTTTAGCTGAGCTGCTGAAGTGTTGACCTCTAGGAGGGCTTGGCTTAGCACACCTCCAGGGTATTCTTTTTGAGCGAGGTAGTTACCCTCTAACTGCTGTGATATCTCTGTGAAGCATGTGTAAAGGTCCAGCTTGTTCATTTGTAATGACTCAGCACGTGAGGGGAAAGGGAAGCAACATACATTCAGGTGTTGTGTTACAATAAAGTATTTTTTAAGAGCAGAAGTCAAAGTGTGTAACAGAGGGAGGAGAACTGAAAAGGGACAGTGAGTGCTGTTCAAACCAATAAATGAAGGACTCCCATGCCCCATTTTCACCAAGCGGTCCGGTTTGGTTCAGCACAGTTTGGTACGATAAACCCTGATCTTGCTTGCGTTTCCACAGCCAACCGTACTCTTATTTAGTAAGTGGAGTGTAAGCCAGAAAGCTGCGTCAGCTATGTAATAGTGTGACATGATAGCAGCCCAACACAGTGTAGCATGCCATTAATTAAGAACCAAGAAGAAGAACTGGACACAGTAAACAAAGGGACCCTTGAGGGTCGGATCGGTACCCTTGGCAACCCAACAGAACGGTACCAAAAAAGTAGAACGGTTAGTTGGTACCATTCCCAACTGTTGACGATGGAAACGCCAATAAATGGATACAAAACCGAACCAAACCGCTTGGTGGAAACGGGGCTTTACTGGAGTTAACAGAATATTATATTATAGAGTGAAAACCTGGAATTTTCCCCAGAGGAACAAATAATGTAAGCCGTCTTTTTCTTGCCTGCTCAGCCCCCTCCCAATAGCCTAACCCCCTCCCCTCCATAGTTTAAACTCACGCTGCTTGAAAGCTCTGAAACGGCCTCAGGTGAAAATGGAGTGTGAAGTGTCAGACTGGCACTCGGTCCAGGTGTGCCCCGCCTAGTTTTGTAACAGGACGCCCTGCAGGCAAAGTGATGTCATAGTTTAAAGTAAACATAATGCTAGTGAGTAACAGAGCTGCTATCTGTTACAGCCTGCAGTCTTTATTGACCCACTAAATGTTATATTTAGAGTGACTCTCTGTGCACAATGTAACACATCCCTTCATTACAAACAGCCAAACATGTACCAGAACTTCTGACTGCTGAATGAATTCAAGTTGTACTGTTATCTTGTTTGTATTTCCCATCCATGAATACACATTTATGAGTGATAAGACCAAGCCCTGACATGTGGGTCAGTGTTGATCTGACCGCTCCCTCAGCAGTCGTTTCAAAGCTCGTTGGTGTGTTGAAATGCAAATTCAGACGAGTGTGCATCGATCAAAGCTGGGACATGGAAAAGTTTCCATTGTTGATTAGTATGTGTTTCACACCATCATGCAACAACAGTGTGTTTGAACGAGCCGACACAGGTTCCCAACTGAATTCTTGTTCTGTTAGCAAAAACAAGTCATCGTGTTTGATCTAAGAGACTGTTTGAATGTGTGTTTTAAGAAGCGAGTGAAGACTAGAAATGCTTTGGTTTGGATTTTATTGAAAACAAAAAACAGGAAAATGAAATGCATTAATTTCAAAACCTTAATTAATTCAGATTAACTAGTTAATGCTGACAGTCCCAGTCTTAATCTAAACAGAGAAGTTCAACACACCAGGGAGAATGTCAAAACAGCTCGTCATCACTGTATTGGATTCATTACAGTCAGAGTCAAAGTAAAGTCTCCGAAGCTAAACTTTAATAACTTAGATTTCACCAGCCAACGAGTTTATAGCTTGTTTGTTATGCAGAAAAACTCCTGACAATTCCCAGACATTTAGGTGGAGAGCTGCATGTGTGAACGCAAATGGCCAAATTGTTCAGTTTCAAATTTATCCGCACTTTTCTGCCAGCCCCCCCCTGAGTCAAATTTCTGCCTTGAAAACAGGGTGACGGTAAGAGTCAGGAAATTCCCCGCAGGCTAGCCGGAGGGGAGGATGACATTTATATCACACAATTCTTTTTGCTCTTTGTGCACGTGATGGAGCAGCTTCGCACTCTTTCTGATCATCAGTATTGTACTTTTGTTGATGCAGTGGATACGTCTGATTACACAAAGCATTGATACAAAGGAAAACATTTGTCAGAGCAATAAACTTCGCTCCAACGTCTCAAATATCTTGTCCACATCAAAACTGCAGCGTCGTACTGCTTTGGAACATGTCAGGTTGACCTGAAGTTTTCTAGAAGTTTTCACGAGTTTGTTTGTAAAAACAGCTTCAGATTCACGGTTAAGTGAAGGCTCAGACTCTCGCTGTAACCTGGCGACTGTTTGTTTGAACCTGCTGTTGTGTATTGTATGTACGACACCGTTTACAGAGGGAGAGAGCAATCCAAACAACACTGCTGCTCTGTTTGTTTGGGTTGTGCTTTGTGTCTCTGTATGGACGCTGCGGGGACGATTCAGACGGTGTTAATGTTGTGGTGTCCACACAGAGGAAGTGTAAACACTACAATGTTTACTTTTGACAGGATTTAAGAGCTAATACTGAGGCTGATACGAAGGGAAATGATAGGAGGAAAGTGTTTGTTTGGTGAGAGAGGGAACACACTCACACCAACATAACTGTAAGAAAACATATCGTGATTTCACACAAGCATACTCGCCTCGTGTAGTGTAATCTGAGAGGAAATGTGCGAACATGTATTTAGCTTATCTGAAGAAGAAACCTTCGCTCTACGAGGTTTAATGTTTGGATTGATTGTGGCTGTTAAAACTGAGTGACAGTTCATGCAGAATATAACTGTAAAACACACGGCAGACATGTCTTATCGTAAAGCCTCACGCATACGTTAGTGTGTGTGCGTGTGTGTGTGTGTGTGTGTGTGGAGTTGAATAACTGTAATCCAGTGTGGTTTCCTCCCTGTGGTCGGTTGGTTTAGTAACACAATGACGGTTGTTATGTCTCTCTTTCTCACTGTTCCCTCCTCACATCAATCTTTAATTTGTTCACCAACACTTTAACTTGTTATTGCCAATCGATCAAGTGATTCACTTTTTTACTCTCTCTCTCTCTCTCTCTCTCTCTCTGTCTGCAGACTGAATCTGATGTTAAACAAACTATTGCATGACTTTCTACAAAGTCCTCACACAGACACTCACTCAAAAGTGTAAAATATCCTGGCGTGGTTGAAGTGCATCATCTTGTCTATCTCTGTTCAGTAGTGCTCTAGCTGCAGGTACAAACGTCTTTCTGTACTGTTCTGTTCTCCCCTCAGGAGCAACACACCGACAGCCGGAGCGGAGAAGCTGAAACTCGTCATGGAGAACAGAGCTGGCCTTACGCTGCAGCTGTAAAGATCTCACAGGTTGGCTTGAGACTCGCCTAGAAGTTTGCTCGCCCATTCTTTTTGTTTTTAAAGGCAGGTTACCAAACCATGAAGCAAGAGAAAAAGAGGATAGATTCAATGAAAGCTCTATAAAGCTAAATCATCAATCAAAACAGATGTTGATGCGCCTTCTTACAAACCGCCTCACCATTCTCCTCAAAGGTCAATTTGGAATCAGTGATCGTCACGAGATATTTGTAGCTTTCCACAAAGTCGACAGCCTGGATTTTAATGAATCTTAGACTCACGGTCTGGAGCATGGACTCTAAACTCTGAGATCATCTCCTTTGACTTGTACACACTTGTGCTGACTCATTCATCAGGACAGGAGAACGTCAATAATAGGTTTCTAATGTGCTTTAATCAGATGTTTATTAGGAGTAATGTTGTGTTTACATTTCCATTAATAAAGTATGTCTGTATAAAACCTTAAAGTCCCATCATGGTGTTTCTTTAACTTTCTGTGTCAGTTGGCGCGGTGGTTTGGGTGGAGACGAGGGAGGAGCCGGTTTAACTCGCCAACACTGAGCAGTGTGTGAGTACGACGTCTGATCGTTTGTCTCAACACGGCTGATTCATTCTTAGAAAAGAAAAGGCCTGACGAGCAAAAGTAGAGCACGACTAAATGAAGACAATCAGATCACCGTGGTACAGCTCTGATAATACTGAGACATCCTATAATAAACAGCAGACATCTGTCGACTTTTACACGGGAGACAAGGGTTGTCGCAGAGCCAGAAAGTAAAACTTTGTTAAGATATGAGTACAGATCAAACGACATTGACGCCTGTTTTTGGCTTTTTATGCTGTTATGTAGAGAGCGGAATAGGTAGAGTCAGAAATCGAAGAGAGAGAGAGAGAGAGAGAGAGAGTGGGGAATGACGTGAAAGGGAAGGAGCCACAAGTCGGACTCAAACCCAGGCCGTCTGCTATGAGGACTACAGCCTCTGCACATGGGGTGCGTGCACTAACCACTACGCCCAGTGCCCTGAATATTGGCTCATTCCTTTTTTTAAAGACCAAAACTTTGCAAGCAAATTCCTGCACCAGTGTAAAAAGCACATGTACAGTGTTATCAGTCATAAGTGGAGCACCGCTCACTGTCGTTTGTTCGGGGCAGCTGTGTGTTAGAAATATGACTGTAAGCTTTTACTTTTTTTACAGATCTTCAGTCAAACATTAAAATGATGGAGATTATATTGTTTTAAAACTCGCAGAATCAAAAAGTAGGGAGGCATTGACAATTTAACAACCTTACATGAAACACACAAACGCTCTCTCTCTCTCTCCTTCTTTCTTTCTGTCTTACACACACACACACACACACACACACACACACACGCACACACAGCCCAGCATGCTTGTCGGCCCCCTGTCTGAGCCTGTCTTGGCCTCTTTGTTGAGGCCAGCATGACAAGAGCTCCATTGTCCAGAGGCTCCTCCATATGTTCCCATACAGCCCAGTGAAGCTTTCTGGACAAAACCAGCACACAGGATCGGATCCAACTGTCCGCCGAGGATCATCAAAGAGGCCCACATGGCTGTGATGTGATATGCTGTGATTGGTCAATTATTTTCAAACTACATTGCCACCACATCCCTCAGCATTCGGACAATTGATTGACTGTTGCTGTCCAGTATTTGACGATTCTTTAGTTTTATGTTACGGCTGAACAGCAGAGACACGGCGGCGTTGGAAAAGAAGCCAATTTAAGATCAAGCCTGTAGGTGGAAGTCTGCATCAAGGTTGCTGAAATGATAGAGGTGATGACTTTATTCACAAGAAAGCAGGATTAGAAGTGTATGAGAATCAAAACAAAGTATAATCTACGACTAATATAATAAACAGATATTTTCTAACACAATGGTTTAACTCCTGTGTTGACGATTGAGCTCAAAGGAATCACAGACATTAAAGACTATCAGTATTCAGCAGCAGCCGTTTTCACACATGCACTCCAACAAACTTCTAGAAAATTTCCGGCAGCAGGCTGCCTTTGAAATCTTCCAGAGTTGGTTGTCAACATATGCACGTCAGAGCGGGAGAAACTGTCCCTGTCGGAAATGGCGTACCAAGCAACAGAGTCTGACGCCACAACGTTTTTGCATTGATATCAATGCAACGTGTAGTTCGACGTATTCAAGGCTTTAAGAAAAAGAGTGGAGAACAAACTTTCGAACAGAAAACAATAGAAAGAAGCAGTTTTATTGGAGATCTTATCAGTAGGGCGCAGGTAGCGTATAGAAACATCATCAGCCCCCTAAAACCCAGGATGATCTACAGACACCGTCTAAAGGTCTACTTTGGAGTTCTTTTGGTGCGTTCCATTTTCCTAGGAACTCGGGGCTAGTGAATGATTACACACCTGAGTTAACGGCGTTCCAGTTCTGAGTCTGCAACACTGGAAAAGCAACATGGACGCCTCCCGTTGTTAGATAATACCTGCCGATTACAACGCATTAAGTGATGGTTTGAGCTCTGTCTACGGATAGAGCTCACACGATGCTATCGGTGTGATTTGATTTAATCCAAAAGATGGCCAAGTTGCTAATATACATAATAGTTACAGCTTAGACGTTACTGTCAATGCAGGTAGCAGCCATTTTGGATTTTAGCTCGGGCTACTGAAGGTTCTCCGAGTTTCCAAGTTGGAAGTCAGACTGCAGGGGACGTTCCTGATGACATATCAGACTGGCAACTCAGATGTTCTGACTACTGAGATCAAATGGAAGGCAGCATTGGGTTGAAATGTTTGATTCAGTGTATCCTCTATGTGTGGTGGTGCTGGTCCACATGAGGTGGATTACTTGCTTACGTCCTAAATAAAAACAATTCATGCTTTTAATATTCACCCTCATGCCTTCCCTGCATGCCCATTGTCATGGATGTTGGCTTTTTAAGGTCATTTCCATCTCAGTGTGGATCTAAATGGTCGTTTGCAAAGCCACGGTCTATTGTTGTAACCTGCTGTGATTGTTTGTCATGGTGGTACTTTGCTCCTACTCTCCTTCCTCCATTGATGAGCATGAGGGTCATAGCCATCAGAAGTCCTCCACCCAAACGTGCTATCTGTGCAAATCAGGATTCTTCAGTGTTGTTAACAACTATTTGCATATTTTTGAGAAATGGTGTTAGTCAACTTTCTCTGCGGTCCGACTGTCTACAGCTTTTTTTATCATACATGCACTCCTGAAATCTTCCTGAGCTGCTTATTCACGTGTCCCTCGTGTTGAATAATAAGAGTTTAAAATCAGTGCAGCCCCAACGTTCCTCTGAACAGATCAAATCACTCTGAACACACCTGAACCCATAGATTTCCTGTGGGTTCAGATGTTTTACGACAGGACATGTCGTGAAAAAAAGGACGTGGAAGAGGAGGACAAAGCATCAGAGTCCGCTGTATGGCGCTATAATGAGATTATTTGCACTGTGCTCATGGCTGCGCTCACGTTCCAGAAACGGATCCAGTGGAGCAGGTTGCGCGCCGTCCGACGGAGCAAACTGTGGTGCAGACGGACCGCAGTGTGTGCGGATTATGTTGGGATTGGGGGTCAGACTTTCCGCAGAAAAAATATTTGGTGGCTGGAGAGAGAAACTCGGGGTAAAGTCAGAGTGAAACATTCAGCTTTGTGTTGAAAACTTCAGGATTTTTGTGCAGGTGTGAAAGCACTTATAGTAAGAGCAGACTTTTGGTAACATCACCTCCCTGTGCTGCTGCTAAATGAAGTTCCTTCTGTTCTCGGAGGCAGACAGTTTTCTGCTCTTTTTTTACCCAGGGAGTAAAACCTTCAGAAGTCTGTTAGTGCTAACAAAGCCCACAGGACCTCAGCGACTCTATCTGCTTTAAGCTGCTGATTTATGGGTCCCTTTTCTTTGTGCCAGAAAATGTTTCCAGTCCTGATAGGAATGAAACCGTTCTAAACGGCTGATTAAAGTGAAACGTTATATAGAGATTAATGGCGACTATACAGTTGAGAAATGAACATGTTGTTGGAGCTGAGAGATGAATGGTGTCCCCAGGCTGTGGGTGACTGTTACACAGAACGGGATAAATCACTGTGTGAGGACCTGACTCCGGTGAGGCTGCACAAACAAACCATGTCACGTCAAGCTGCCCACCAAGCCAGCTTCCTGCTCTCTCTGGTTCTCCCACCAACCTGCCAAAGAAATGTCTCCTAATTTGACTTTAAAAAATAAAACCTCTCCTGTGTGGTGAACTGAAGTTATTATGACACCATCTCCTCTCTATCCTCTCTCATACAAACAACTTTTTTGGTATTGGGAAGGTGAAAATTAAAATATATTAAGAATGGGTCAAAGGTTTGTTGTGTACCTTTTGTTTTTCAATGAAGCTTTTCCATTTCCAGAGATCTGCCTCCTTTCAGTGTGGCGTCTTTTGAAATTCATGCAACATTTTAATTTGAACAGAAGCAAGGCGGAGATTTAAAATGAACACATCATGTCTCAATTTCAGAAACCGGGAAAAGCCCTTATCCTGATTTTTGAGAAACCCAACTTTGCTACCTTGAGAGCTCTGAAAGAAAACGAGATTCTGAGGCTTGTATACGCCGTACCACGTTTTCTGACAGCTGCCGACTACCTGCTCAGGCGTGGCCTCAGCAAAGTGACGTATCAGCAAAAAATCATGTTGATGAGAGCGTCTTACTACTATTTTTGGGGCCTTTTTGCCTTTATTGGATAGGACAGCTGAAGAGAGACAGGACATTTTGGGAGGAGAGAGAGGGGGATGACATGCAGCAAAGGGCCGAGGACGGATTTGAATCTACGGCCGCTGCGCTTAAGGCTATAGCCTCCATACATGGGGCGAGCGCCATAACAGCTATGCTAGCGGCGCGCCAAGAGCATCTTACTTCTTACTTACTTCTTGTTTTCTGTAGTTCTTTTCTCCCATTGCTGAAAATGAGATGGATATAACTTATCTGTAACACGATGTTGGCATTGAAAACTGCCAAGTCTGCAATAAACCACAGAGGTTTCTTTTTTCTCAGGTTTCAACATTGCGGCGGTTTGTGTTGTAAAAGATAAACATCACAAACGCCTGCACAAATAAGATGCAGTGAACCAGGATGCTGGAATTGATCAGGTGAACAAGGATATGGATAACAATGATTCTCTGTGTGCATGTAGTTAGTATGATGACCAGGATACTGAAGTCCATGTATAAATACTCATTAATACTAATGACTGAAGTTTAGCATGTTTTCTGTCTTCATACAGTCATCATGTCTACAGTCAGAGTCCTTTTCTCTCCCTCTCTGATCCTCAGTCAAGCTGTTTGGCTCCTTAAATCTTTTCAACTGACCAACTGGACTTGACCCCCCCAACCAACGCATATGCAGGCCGGGGTGTTTCTTCCTCCCACTCTCTCTTTTCTCCAACAACAAGGAATCCCTCACTTCCCCTCTTCACTTCACTCTTGAGGAGGGAAGCAGCAGCTGGCGCTCCTTCCTGGAAAAATAGCACATCCAAAGAAAGAAAGCGTTTGTGTGTGTGTGTGTGTGTGTGTGTGTGTGTGTGTATTTGGGAGGAGGGGGAGGGTGGGGGGTGAGCAGAGTGTTAAGAGCGTCCACTGGATTATGTTTTGACAAAAGACTGGACCCCCCGCTGCTGTAATTTTCCCGCCAGTCAGTTTCCTGTTTCCTGGAATCTGGCAACGTGTCACACACAGTAACACACACACACACACACACACACACACACACACTGGGGCCATTTAGTGCCAGCTGCTCACCATGATGCAACAGCAGAGTGACCAGCAATCCCTCAGGGCATCTGGTTAATAAAGACTTCCTTTCATCTAATCCCTGGGAACATAATCCATACATTATTTCATTACATCCCTGAGAAATCGCCTTAAAAAACGCGGGAAGGAGAATCTGCAGAATCCTATTTAGTCCGTGACAATAGATAATTCTCCACATAAAAGATGACTGCAGTGTTTTTGATACTCAGCATATTGAACACCTGGTTTGTCATGTGGATCAGAGAGTGGGGCTTTAAACTATGCAGAGTGAAATGCATTGAGACTTCTTTCTTGTACTTACAGTAAATAAAGTTATTTTAGGCCTATAGGTGTAAAATCCAAACTATTTCAGACAAGTTAATAACATGCAACTACAAGTTTATCTTGAGCGGCAAGATGTGGGTGAAAGTGAGTATTAATGAAAGCGTGCATATACAAATGGCAGCGACAAACGTCTTTAAGAGTGAACAACACACCAAAAGCTGCTCGAGCTTTAAGTGCGTCTACAAATGGAGGCACAAATGTACGAGTCTGTGCAGAACATGCTGAGGATGCTGTGCAGACAGTCACATGTTACCCACAAATGTTTGTTGGGTCAAATGTCAGCCTTCCCGACACATAGAAACACCAACACACAAATACACACCAGACACACACACACACACACACACAAACACACATCCAATGCCAAACTGTCAACTGCCACAACTGGTGCTTGCTGTGGTGTGTGTGTGCGCGCGCGTGTGTGTGTGTGTGTGTGCGTGTGTGTGTGTGTGTGTGTGTGTGTGTGTGTGTGTGTGTGTGTGCGTGCGTGCGTGTGTGTAAGACAGACTGGACCTTGTTCACTCCAGACAGCCTCAGTCTTCTGATACAGTGTGTGAGGTGGTACGTACACACACACACACACACACACACACACTTGGTTGGAGAGGTGTTTTAGGGTGCTAAATGAGAGCAGTCTCCTCAGCAGCTGCCGCCATGTTGTTTTAACAGGAGCTGTCGTGTGTGCGTGTGTTTGGATGTAATTGTGTGTGTCTACCTCTTTAACCCTCAGCTGTTATTTGCTAACACTCTTTTGTTTTCGAATGACATCATATAGTCGGGAACAGCCTGACAGCAGGGGGTGGAGGATGCTGATCTTCAAAGTGGGTTTGTCAGTAATCAGACAGTTAGGTGAGGTCATCAATAACGCCCAAAGGTTTCTGTGTCTGCAGCACCGAAATACTGAGAACTAAAGTCACTTGGCAGGTGTGTAAATTCTTTACATTTGTACATTCATGCATCTGCAGTAAAATGAATCAAACGATGGCAGTCAACAGAAAGTGAAAAAAGTCCGATCACCTGTGTCACAAAGCGCTCTGTGGTGCAGTTTGTTCTGCAGCTCTGCTTTGAATGACATATTGTGTTTGTTACGAGACTCGTGGAAGTCCCCAGTGATGTACTTTCCCTCCAGCACGGGAGAGGACATTTGATTTGATTTGATTTGATATAATGGGACTTACATGGTAAACTTAATAAAATGCATTCCATATGTTTATATGCCAGCCGAGAACATGTAGATGTGGATAAACGCTTAATTGTTTCAGAGATGTGGGTGGAATTAGAAACTCAGATGAGCAACCATCAACTTAAACACCCAAGAGCTCCACTTCGAAAATTAGGGTGGAATTTGGGTTCCTTGGTACAGAAGTTCCAGCTTTTAATGTCTTTACAGGAAGCCCCTCTAAAGTGGAACATACCACAAATAGAGTCATAAAAACACAAGATTCATTGTCTGTATATCAATGTGTTTGCGATGTAAAAACTTTCAACGAGCCTGATCTTCTTGAATATGTTCATAAAACAAAATGAGTCTTGAGTTTTGGTTGCCCTTCTGTTATGTGCATTATGCAGAACGTGCGCTGGTATTTAAGGAATTTTGGTCATTGACCGGTATAATATGAGGTCAGAGGGGTTAGAAGTCATCATCCCTTTATATTTCTGAACATAGCCTCATTGTCCCTCTCAGGCTCCCATTCAGCCGCTGTGATTTATTCCAAACTGAGAAAATGTGGCTTAAGCGAGTTTAAAGTACTTTAGGCGACATCTGTTCACGACAAAGTGCACGTTCTCCGCTCTCTCTCTCTCTCTTAGTTCTCTCTCTGTGCATTTTCATAAACTGAACCGACGCTGCTGATTCTCATCGTCCCTGACAGAATCAGTTGCTTTTAGTGGTTGAAACTTTCTCACTCTTTGGAGAGAGCGCTGCTGTCAGCTCTGTCGTGATTTGACTGTATCATTCAAAGGGTTCAAATGCAACAGAAACGGTCATCATCTGATCCCTCTGTTGTACACATGTGGCTCTGAGCAGGACGGGTGCAAACAACCTCTGCTGCTTTGGGCGATGAGCAATAATGCTGTCCTTCTGCTGCAACGTTTCACACAAAACACCCCAGCAGCGACTTTATTCACATCAAACACATGATGCAAATAGTCCCGTGCAACTCAAGTCTGCTCCATAAATAATGCCCCTGATCCACGGTGGATCATCCATGGTGGATCAGGGGCAGAACTGTTTCGCCCCACCATTCTGCCTCCTTGCAGACGAGGCGCAACAGAGGCATAAATATCGCACGCTACCATGGCTATCTGTAAAGGCCCTGACACAGCAAGGAGATCATCGGCCGTCGGTCCTAGTTGAACTGTCGGTGAGAGATCGTCACTCTAGTTTTTGCGGTGTGTCCGGCTCCGTCGCTACCAGTCGGCCCCCGTCTGCCTTTTTTAGGCCGATTCGACATGTTGGACAGTGTCGGCACGGTTGGTGAGAGGAATCTCTCTGATTGGCTGTCAGGAGGTTTCATTTATCTCCAGCTCTCGATACAGGTTCAGGAAAGCCCCTTGAGCCTGCCGCTGTAGTATCCATGCTTTCACCCATTAGTGCGGTTTCTCCTTATTTGGTGCCCCCGCATCTTCTTTTCTTTTTCCACTAAAAGACCAAGGGCTGACAACGCCCGGGCCCTTTTTAACTTTTTATCAGACGTTATTATCGATTAGTACCTATATTACAAGTGGTGAAAATGGTCTTCTTGTATCATAACAACGGACTACCGCCGTCTGCTGGCATGGAGAGTTATTTCCTCTACTCATGCGCAGAACGTATGTGGTGGTTTCTCGTTGGCTTTAGTCTTTGCGATGTGTTCAAGTGCAACTTTTTGGCCAAGACAAAGGCGTCATGAGGTGACGTGAGGCGACGCCACCGTCGGCCTTCGTCGCCACTAGTTCGTTGCCATCTGCTTAGTGTGTCAGGGCCTGTAGAGCCAACATTCCTCCTCCATCCTTGTTTATATGTCTCCAAGGTAGGGACAGTCAAAGGGAGCCAAGGCTTAAGTCAAATGCTTGTCAACTTAACTATAAGTACATCGACTAAGATTAAGGAAAAAAAACATCACGCAGTATTGACAAAGAACTGAAACTAGCAGTTCTGACCATAAAATCTTATGGAAAATGTTTAGGAGGCAATCCATCAACGGAGATGAAGGGTCAAATTCTATCAGTCAACTTTTTTGCAACCAGTGTAGTCGCCCCCTGCTGGCCATGATAGAGAATGCATCATTAAGGTTGTTTTGAATTGGAGATATTCTAGACACCAAAGGTTTCCTTTTATACAGCCTGTTTTTATGAAGGAGCAAATGTCTTTGTTGAAGGCTGTTGTGAATCATTTAATGTAGTTTGTCTACAATGTAAACAAATTAATCAAATGAACAATTAAAGAGAACTAAAGATGTAGTGTCACATCATTTGATGTCTAACTTATTATTGTCATTGCTTTCTTAGTGTGACAAAGACAAACTGTGCATCAACAGCGTCATCCACAACAAGTGTGTTTATGGGCGCATCCATCCAGCCATATCTAACGGAGACATTACCATAACAAACATTAATTCCCTTTGGAATTCCTGCCCTCTTTTCCTACAATAAACACCAGCAGAGTTGATGCAGCAGTCCACTGAACTGTTCCCTTCACACTGCTATTGTTCCCTGGGTTGTTTTCCACGCCGGGCCTCCACCGACCCCATTAATCCACAATAAATACAGTCAGTCAGTCTCTCTGTGCTTTAGTGTTGTTGGGAAATGGTCTTGATTGTAGACCTTGGAAAGAAGAGGAGAAGTCTCAGGTGTTGGTGTCAGACTTATACGCCCCGACACATCAATCCAAGCAACCTGTACACTCACCTGTCTTTGTGTTTGTCTTCTAAATCTGTGTCTCTCATTTTTGTTTGAAGGCTAGACAACTATGAAGAGTGAGAGAAAACATGTTAACACACACACACACACACACACACACACACGCACACACACACACACACACACACACACACACACACACACACACACACACACACACACACACACACACTCAGCTGTCTTTCTCTTATACAAACACACAGGGTAAAAAGAACGAGACACATACATGGTGCGTTTATGTGTGATACTGTGTTCACGTTAACACGTGTGTCCTGTCAACAGGTCTGCAGACCAAACACACAGTGTCACACTGACTTCAGGAAGAGAAACAGAGGTGTGTGTGTGTGTCTGTGTGTCTGTGTGTGTGTGTCGGTCGGTCTGTGTGTGCGTTTGTTGCAGGGGAGGTCTGGTACACTTTCAAACCCTGATGGCAGACATTAAAACAAACACAACCTGGTACACTGTGTCGTTATTCCCAGTGCAAGTGTGTTTTCATGTGTCTACCATTGACATGAACCAGTGTGTGTGCGTGTGTTTGGGTTTGTGTGTTTGTTTGTGTGTGTGTGCGTGTGTGTGTGTACAGTTTTTATCGTGTTGATAAGCCAGTGAGCCACTTTGACCACATCCATTGCTTCACATTGATAATATGAACAGTTAACGAGACACAACGGGTGTTACAAGGCTTCCTCTGCATGAGTCGTGTGTGTATGTGTGTGCGTGCGTGTTTGTGCATGTGTGTATTTGTGTGTGTGTGCATGTGTGGTTAGCCATGTTGTAATGTTTGAGCGGCGAGGGGTTAACGAACACAGCTGTCGTCAGTTGGTGTGTACAGCCAGAACTCTGGATGTGGTTTACTGTTGACTGTATATGTGTGTGTGTGTGTGTGTGTGTGTGTGTGTGTGTTTGTGTGAGCATGCGTACTGTATGCGTGTGTGTGTTCCTGCAAACGTGTGACAGAATCTACAAATCAGCTTCACAAAGATGTTTTTAAGAAGTTATGTAACTTGAAGCCTGCCAACTTATCTTAGAAAAAGGACGACTGTTTTTAAACTGTGTGACACTCGTGCTAATCTGCTGATTGTTTCCATGATGAACATCTGCGCGTCTTTTGTCTTCTGTATAAGTACGAGTGTAAAAACTATCCAGCAGTAATGTTAGTCAGGAAGTGTTTAAATGCTTATATTAGCTATTCAATATATGTTTTATTAACCACAAGAGCCAGATGTTCATCCAGATGTCTCTTCAGTTGGTGATCAATCATGAGTGGTGCAAAGCTTTCTCAAACCCTTTTCACACATACGGAAATCTCCTGAAAAACTCCAGAGATTATCCGGAGGGGCTGATGTGAGAACGCAGCAGGATATTCTCCGGAGAATTCACCTTGAGCCAATGAGAGGGGGAGGTGACGTTTCTATACTGTGACTGCTGCATGGTGCATAGAGTGTCTGCACGAGACCACTACGATCTCCGTGCACGTAATTAAACGGCTGCATTATGTTTTCTGTTCGCCCGTTTGTTGTTCTCCGCTCTTTTGTTGATGTTGACACTCTGTTGGACTACACGCAGCATTGATATAAAGGCAAATATTGTCATTATAGCGTCGTGTAGTGGACTCTGTGGCTTCGTCTGCTACTTCTGGGTTGGTTTTTTACGTCACGTCTTACCTCAGAAAAATCCCCCGTCCTCCCTCCCGTCTGACAGGATAGTCTCCCTCTGTGAGGATCATATGTGAACGGCTAGGTCGGGAGAATCTCCGGAGCAGTCCTCCCATAATTATCTAGATATTATCTGCAGTGCAGATGTGAAAACGGCTTCAGTCACATTTTCATTCATTTATACAACTAAAACAAAGATGACATGATGACAGGATTTGAGCTTCCCACTCATCCACCAGGATGTCAGAGGAAAATGGCGGACTTGTGAAAGAGGGTCGTTGTTGGTGTCTCAGACATCCACAGTAGCAGGATGGACTGGTTTGCATGAGACATAAAACATGTCGCCCATTTGATGATGCGAGTGGTGGCCATGTTGCTTCTTCTTTCTTTTTTTTGCCTGATTTGCAAACTAACTGTGCATACTGCCACCTGCTGTATCGGACTGTGTACATATGAAAGTGTGTTCGGACACAGAACGATGTTACTAATGTGAAAGCAAAGCAGCGGGGGAAAGGAAAGGGGCGAGCAACCGTCCTCAGGCAGAGTACGAAACAATCGTGCCTAATGTGAAAACGCCCTAAACTACAACCCCTGGTGCTTGTAACCTGGGACAGGAGTCAAGTGGCCTAATCGATCTTTAACCGTAACTCGACCTTACTGTGCATGTCTCTGCACGATCTGACTCAGTTAAAGGGACAGTTCGATCATTTTTGGCTAGTTTGTACTGAGCTCTCTCTGTAAGGTCATTTAAGCTTAAGAAGTTACTGTAAGTGTCGTGTTGTTATGGTTGTTCTCCAGGATTGGTTGAAGTTCCTTTCACAATGTCTTCTTGTAAAACCAACCCAATACGTCGTTTGCTCTGGTGCTACTCGGTGAGAGTGACTCCTCATTTCAACATACTTCATGCACGCCGCAGTCCGTCAGCGCCACAGTTTTGCTTTCGGAAGGTGTGCACCCTGTTCCACTGGATCTGTTTCTGGAACGTGAGCGCAGCCATCAACACACACACAGCGCAGCAATGAGCATCTGTACTCTAAATAAAGGAGAACTACAAGATCAGGCGAGAAAGATAAAGAGAAATAACAATAAGTCACTTTGTCTTTCTGAGGATGATTTGTTTTTCGTTTGGTGCCTGTTTCGACGTTATGTTGATAAAGTGATGTAAAATACGACCACGAGCGTTTCCTTGTCTGACTTCCTGTCTGGGTCGTTCTATTTTGTCAAGCTCGACACGTGCCTGCCGCATAGGCTACTCCGTCGAAATAATAATAATAATAATAGACAGACCGTGGCGCTCATTGTGGAAAAACAATCATTGACTAGAGTGGCAGTGAACAGCGTCGTAGTGCACGGCACTGACGGACTGCGGCACGAACGGAGTATGTTGAGATTGGGAATGAGAGTTGGTAAAACTGTAGTGCATTTCCTGTTATTGTTTCTGCACACAGAACAATTTACAATCAACATGTATCATGAAAAAGCCTCATTATAATGTTCAAACCGTTTGTTCTGATTTGATCGACATGCCTGGGTCTAGACTGAGATAGTCAAAGAATATTTAAAAATAACTTTTTTGGGGCTGGTCTTTTAAAGAGGATGTGACCAAAGCAAGGAATCCAAAAGTGAAATCACGTCTGGAAAAGCAGCGTGGTCATTGAGGCTGAACCATCAAAGGACAAAGCTCCAGAGACAGAAGATGAAACTGCAGCAGGACTTCACAGGACAGAAGGAAAGAGAGACGGTGAAGTTTGATTGACAGGTGATCTCTGACATGATGAGCAGAAACATGACGGGGAATAACATTAATTAGCAGAGATGAAGAACAAGACAGGATTGAAACGTTTCCTTTAATGATGTGCAGACAGAGACTAGGGCAGTCCTTTTATGTCATATTGCTGCTTAGAAGGTGTGTGTGTGTGTGTGTGTGTGTGTGTGTGTGTGTGTGTTTTCCTTCTTTCAGTAGAAGAAGAAAGGCTCTCCCAATATGAGTGTCATGTTGCTTCCTGTCTGTGAAGTGTGTGTGTGTGTGTGTGTGTGTGTGTGTGTGTGTGTGTGTGTGTGTGTGTTCGTGTGAGTGTGTGTGTGTGTGTGTGTGTGTGTGTGAGCGAGAGACAGGAACTGACAGAGAGGCCCTGCCTGCAATGTAAAACACACACTCACACACGCTTTTCAAATACCTCTACTTAGCATGGACAGCTGCTCTGTTGGCGGGAAAGCAGAGGCCAGCTGTCCCTGTAGAGAAAAAGAGAGAGAGAGAGAGAGAGCGCGGGAGAGCGAGGGAGGAGCTATGAACACCGAAAGATGAGTGAGCAAGAACTTGAAAAAAGGTTAAACTCCTGGAGAATAAAGAATATCACCACGTGTGAGGAAAGAATCAACAAAAGGATAAAAGAGGATATATAGTCCATTGTGACGTTCCCCGAGGCGGCTACGTGATGAGGGCAGTAACAATCAAATAAAACCCGGGGAAAAGAGGGAGGAACTAAGGATGAGCAGATTTACTTACAAACTAAAGAAAAATGTACAACACAAAACAAGCTTCTTACACAAAACACAAAGTAAAAGCAAAGCCAGGGTTTGATTATCAAAGTCCAAAGAAACTAACACTCTCCTTCCACAGAAGGAGTACATCTTCTGCAGAGTAGCACTCAGCCAAATGATCCACCCCGACAGCCAGCTCCCTCCTGCTCTTAATCACCACCCTGCCCTGAGGATGATTAGTTACACTGTTTTCACGTAATGTTGATAAAGTGATAAAAATACGATCGTGAGTCTGTGGTGTGTTCTATTTTGAAATTGACCGGACGCTCTGTGCGTTTCCTTATCTGACTTCCTGTCCGGGTTGTCATAATCTGTCCAGCTTGACTCGAACTTGCGGCGTACTTTGTCGAAAATAGACTCCCAGCGTAGGCACAGGTGTGCTCGATCAATGGCTGCAGTGAAGCAAGGAGCAGCACCTGGAGGGAGCACGAGAGAGAGAGAGAGGAAGAAGACGAAAAGAAGCCCACACGCAACACTACGGCATGTAACAACCATCAATCACTAAAAGCTGCCGCAATATTTCCCCTGTTCAGTCCCCCTATAGTGAAATATCTGCTTAAAGTCTGGGTGAGCCGTTGTATGTGAACCCAGTAAGTAATATACATTCCCAATTAAAACTGATCTGGTGACCAACCACCAACTCCTTCATAAAAACGGGCAACCCCATTTTTCCCCCATCTAATCAAATGTATTTAATGAAAGGTGCAGTTTGGACCAAAACACGCGACAGAGCTAAGAAAACAAAACAAAAACAGTAAGTAAGTAAAATGTTCAAAAAGTTTCACAAAGTGTTTTCCAGGCTCACGATCGCGACCCAATGCAAAAGGCTCTGCGACCCACTTTTGGGTCCCAACCCCCCAGTAGAGAATGACTGGTTTAAATAAAGAAGCTTCCATCCAGTAACATTTCTGCGTAAAGTCTGGATGAGACGTTGTGTGTGAATGCTGGTAATATTCAGGTAAATTCACCACAGGCCGGCTGGGATGATGACGTCTGCATCTTTGTGCACATAGGGAAGCTGCTTCATCATCCTTTCTACTTGTCATATGTTCTTTTTGACGTCATGTCTTGCCCCCTGGGACCCCCCTTTCCCATCTGACAGGGTAAGTCCCCCACTGTCAGGTGCATATGTGAACAGGCAGGTCAGGAAGATTTCTGCCCTGACATTTTCACGAGTGCTTGCGTGATAAAAAGCTTTAGCCTTTTTAGTTTGCATCAGTCAAGGTGCTTAGTCTATTTTTTCAATGCAATAATAATTCGGCAAGGCCAACGAAACAAGCTGTTATTTGATATTTAAACTGTTTGTTGACTAGCGGCCATTTTAACTAAGGGCGCACTCATCCTAGGCAATGATTGTTTAATAAAAGGGACCCGTGGTCGAGTCCGAGTCCGCACATCGGAGAACAACACAGAGAACATGACAGCTACTTTACTGACTTTGTGTCTTATTTTGAGTCGTGTTAGTCAGACAGAACACTCCAGGATTTCTCGATAATGAAGGATGTCCACGTCGTGTACCTGCATACTTGTGCTCATGCATGAACTGTACCGTGCCGAAGCACACCTCTTCGATGTGTGCCAGGGTCAAGGAAGTGTACCGTGCTTGAGCACGAATTGGTGCACTCACACTAGTCAAATGAACTGGACGTTAGGGGTGAAGCATGCTTGTGCACGTTACGGATTGCCGAGTGTGATCGCGCCCTGGTGCAGACCATGTAGCAGGAGGGTGAGCGAACATTCAAATCACATCGTGTGCAGATAAAAGTCACTTGTTACAGTCAGACAGGAAGAATAGCTTTCTCTTGATTGAAACGAGACCGCCATCCCTCCCAAACGTAACCCGTGACTGATATCAGCCGTGCTATAGTTGCTATTTTAAGTCTGAACATTTTGCAATTGGGAAGATTTAATTAATTAAAAAGATTTACTCATTATGTTGTTAAAACAAGACTGCATACCATTTCTCTTTATATTTATATTGTACTCATTTGAAGCATGAAATAAATGTAATTTGTAGGAGACAGGACGGCAACATGGTGGATATATTTAGCTGTTTTTCTCGTGTGTCTCTCTCTCTCTTTCTACAATAAGGCCTTCATTCAACCTCCAGTTTCAATGAGGTTAATTACCTGTACCCTAATTGGCCTCAGGGCCGTCCCTTGGTTGCCACACACACACACACACACACACACACACACACACACACACACGCACGCTCTGGGAAAAGAACAAAGTGATGAAGTGACTCCACATAAATCTTCAACAGCAACAACAGTCTGCAGGCTCATACATACACACACACACACACACACACACACACACACACACACACACGCACACGCACACGCACACACACACACACACACACACACACACACATTCAGTTGAATCATGTTATGCTGATTTCTAAGAGAATTGCTTTAAATTAAGAGAAATTTATTTTTTAAATAATTTTTCCTTTTAGCTCTCGAGGAAAAAAACAAAACAATAAATCTTTCTTGGAAAGTTGACTTGATCACTACCCCTCGTAGACACAGCACAACATGTTTTCAAAGTCACAAAGACACACACATACAGACCCAGGCTGACAAACAAACACACACACACACACACACATGCAGGAGCCAGGGAGCGTGGTAAAATAAGGTTGAATAGTGAAAAGCACCTATTTATTCCCGCTCCCTCAGGTCCCCAGGGACACACCAACAATGACCGGGTTTAACTCCGTCCACTGACCCACACACACCCACACACACACACACACACACACACACACACACACACACACACACACACACACACACACACACACACACACACACACACACACACACACTCTGGTGTTTATGTAGAACCTGACACACACTCTTCAGTCTGAGTCGCACATGCAATCACACACATCTGCTCCTCAGCGCAGACACGCACACACACGGTCGCACAACATTTTCTGTGTAAGTTACCGATGAACAAACGTTGTGTGTGATGGAGACGCAGTGCAAAGATTATGTTAGATATACACAAGTCTTTGTTTGGACCAGTGGATTGTTGTTCCAAATTAATTCACATTGGTGGCCAAGTGGTATCAGACTAGAATAATTCTCGAACACATTAGTAAGCCGGTGTTAAACCGACAGGATCAAACTGAACACTGAGCTTCTCCTCAATGGACTTGGAATGAGTTTTAAAAGAACCACAACAACAAAATTCTTAAAAATGATACTTAATATTTCACACAAAAGAAGCATTCAGAGGAGATTTACTCACTCAACTTCGGTGCTTTCACACCTGCACTAAACTCTGAGCTGCATGTGTGAACGCAAACAGCAGATTTTTTTTATTCAGACTTAATTCAGAGTTTCTCCTCCAGCCTCCTCGTATTTTTCTGCAGAAAAGTCCGAGTGAGCTGATGTGAGAATGCAGCAGGATATAATCAGGAGAATTCACCTCGAGCGAGGGAAAGAGGAAGGTGACATTTCTCCCCTGCATTTAGTAAATGACCATCGACTGTCTGCATGCAACCGGTACAATCTCAGTGCACGTAATTAACCTGCTGCATTGTGTTTTCTGTTCGTCAGTATGTTGTGATTCTGTTGAACTACACGTAGCATTGATAGAAAGGCAAATATTCTCATTATAGCATCGTACAGCGGACTCTGCTGCTTCGTCCACTACTTCCACGTCGTTCTTTTCACGTCATGTCTTGCCTCAGGAGATCCCCAGACGTGAGGTGCATGTGTGAACAAGGTCAGGAGGATTTCAGGGGCAGTCCTCCTGAAAGTCTCTTCAGTAGTGCATAATGTGAAAACCGCTCAGGTGACGTTTGCATCTGCTTAATATCAAACACTCTGGTTTGTGTGTTTCTGCTGACGTGGTGTGCAGAGAGCAGGACTCTAACAATGCACTCAGCTATGTTTCATTTAGTCAAATACATAATTAAACATAAAAGGTTCTTCTCAAATCAATGCACCGACACAGTCAGACAACAACTGCAACCTGAATCTAATTACCTGGAGCCTTGGCTTTATGCACAGCATAAACAAAGACTCCACCTAGTGTTCAGTGTTGAAATGACACACAAAAAAAGATCTCACGCAGGTTTGGTTCTTACTTTAGGTTCCTCCAAACTTTTAAACAATCTGTTATTTGAATCTGAAATCAGATTTAATTCATAAAGCACCCAATCACACGTTCTCTGATACACACAGAGCAGGTTAAGATCGAGCTCTTTGTAATATATCTATGTTATCTACAAACGAGCGAGCAGTATGTGAGGCCTGCAGCGTGGTCATCTTCACTTCCTGCAGGTCTCGACGACTTTTCAGTCCGACCCTCAGAAAGGAAATACACGCAGCAGCAGATTGAGCTTTGCTGGACTGATGTGAATGATTTGATGTACTAGAAGGGTCTGTAATCTCTGCCCAACATTAATGTGAAAACCATAAACCTGTGAAGTCATCCTTTTATTGTGAAAGTCAAACAACAACAACAACACTGAGATAAGCCTTCTTCTGCTATGAGTCTTCAGTTTATAAAATCAACCACCTGTACTTTCTTCACGCTCCTCCATTTAGGACTCTCAGGTATCTGATTAGTCACCACTTGTGCGTATGATTGTGCCGTTCTCTCTGTAGTTTTAGGATATAGCTTCATTTTCCTTTCTTCGTGTTCTCCCTCTTTCCTCCCCCTCTCATTTTCCCACCCTTCCTCTTGCTTTTTAACCCTTGCTCTTTGTTCATTTCTTTCTCTCCTCGTTCTTTATGTCTTCTCTTTCCCTCTCCGTCCCTTCCCCCAGTTTTCCCACCTCCATGCTCCATCGGGGGCTCCACAAAGACTGCCACTGCCCTAGCAACCACCGCGCCACCGCCTCTGCCCCGGCAACAGGCCGTCGTCAGGGCTTCTGACCCCCTGACCCCATCACAGCTGCTCAGCCATCGCATATCCCACAATCCCCTGCTCTCTTGCTCGCTCCCGTGACCAGGGGGTCACACACAGGAATCAGGCAGTGAATAAGACTGCATCACTTTCGCTTTGTGCTCCGTCCATTTCTTTAAAAGGAGGAGATGAGACGAGGAAAGGAAAGGAGAGGAGGAGGTTTGGTAGGAAAGGAAAGACGGGTAGATTAGAGGAGAGGAGAAGTGGGCAGAGAAGGAGAAAAGTTTGAACAGCAGCTAGAGAACACGAGTCGAAATGAGATGAAATGAAAATGAATACGGAGAAAGAAAGAATGGAAATTAAATGATTTGGGATGAGAGAAGAAAAACCTGAAAGATAAAGAATGAAAGTAAAAGGAAAGCATACAAAATTAAAAGAAAAGACAAAAGAGAAAGAGTTGAAGAGGAACACGAGGAAGAAAATACTGAGAGCATTAGGAACTAAAGAGAAGAGGACAGTCAACAGAGATATAACTCTGTAGAATAGAGTGATGGAGAGGAGGAAACTATCCTAAGATGATATGAAGCACTGCAACTGCACTGTCATAAAACACACAGGGCCGTAATGCCTACTCCCCCTCACAGACAACGTGCGTTGACAACAACGTTGTCAAGCTGAGGTGTGTTGTTAGAAACCAAAGACCCATGTGGACTGATATGGTTCAGTACTATTACTGTATTTTGCACAAATATGACTCTGCTGGCATCTACAGCTTGTTGTAGAGACAACTTTTAGTGTAAGATGGATTTTATTATTTATTTGTATCAAACCTGAGACATAACTCGGGTTAGACGACTTTCTGCAGCCGGTGAAGCTGCTAAACACGAGACAACGATGACACCGACAACGATACAGCCGAACGTTACGTCTCAATCTGTTCTGAATAATATCTGCAGGGATGAACACTCGCTCGCTCTCTTCTTAGCTTCATCCGTCACCGTCCTCTTAGCCTCAGCTTAGCTCTTAGCTTCAGCCTTTGTATCAAACAGTAGCGAGACGGGCTAAATGTCCGCTGTATGCTCTTCTTGAGAGAACGGCGGCACACTGCCAAACTTACATAGAGCTATAAGCAGGCGACCGTGGTGATCTGTGGACATGGAAGAGACACCATTCTCCTTGTTGAAAGTTGTTGTACTTATTAGATCAACTTTGAAAAGATTATTTGAAGATGGAAAAGTTACAGATCGTTGCTTTAAAGTGGGAAAGGTTAAAGTGACAGTTTTGCTGTTAGGAGACGACTGACTCTCCCAATTTCTCCTGCTCCTTCTCTTCACTTTTACAACACATTAACATCATGAGATTAAGAACGACTGTATTCAACCGCTTTATTGGGAATGACTGGATATATCAGAGGTGCGCTCTGTCAGTTTTATTTTCCAAAACCTGAAAACCAAGTCTCAAGATGTAAACCAGACGTAAAATAGCGTACAAAGAAGGTCAAGTCAAAGCATTTATATCAAAACACGTAACCTGTCAACTCCTTTAAGTGAGATATCAAAGTTGTGTGTTTACATTCGTCTTCACTGCTCCCAAGTGCTGGCTCGCTGTCTCATCTGTAGTTTGTTGTTTTGTAGTAAAACTACTTCCTGTTTGAAGAGCTGCGGTGTGTCCAATGACGTAAGACGCACGCTGTCAGTTTAAAGGGATGTCAATCACACTCAGAAACAGTGAAGTACCCCTCCCCACAGCAAAGACAGATCACAGCACAGATTAAAATATCAAAGAAAGTCGTGAACACAGAGTTCAGTCTGATGTTTTTACAGTGAATACAGCAATGCAGAGCGTGTTTGTGAGTGTGTGCGTGTGTGTCCAAGTTCCAGGTGCTGTCCCCAGTGTAACCTGAGCTGGACTTTATTAATAAATAATGCATCTGAACCAGTCAGCTCGAGCGCTAGGTAGCTCCAGCTTCTCCTGCCGTTTGCCCTCCAGACAACAGACCCACACACACACAGAGACTGCACACACTACATCACAAACTCTGATATATAACTTGACTGTTTCTGGCTTCAGGATCAAATTTTGTTTTGTTGTTTCACCTGGAGCGACTTCATCGATCATGAATCCTGAATAGTAAGTGTCGTCTCTTTCTGTGTGCTGTCTTCATCGTGTCATGTAGTTGTTATAATCCAGTTCTTAAAGTCACGCAGCGTTCCACAGAGAGACCCTGAAACCTGCTCTCTAACAGTGACTTCTGACATCAAAAGTTAGGGGACAGTTCAGCGCCCTGTAACGACATCCCTGTGACTTGTGTTTGACCTGGATATACCGAGTGCAGGACGATATATTTGCAGCTCTGTGCTCTTGTGTTTTTGGATTAGTTAACGCTGCACTATTGTTATCAGAAGATATCGACCGTGGTGTCCCGGTTTAAAATAAGAAAAGAGAACAGGTAATGCTTAAGAAATAAACCGGACTAAGGAACTTGGAGTTGGATCACTAGGCCCCAGTGGCTGATGGGTATTGTAGTCCTTAGAGTCATGCCAGTTTTCACATAAATGAAAGAAGACATCCTGACTGCTCTCAGTCAACTTGAATATTTTACTACTGAAAGGTAGATTAATGATAATTGATTATTGGATGGGTTATTGTGTGTGTGTGTGTGTGTGTGTGTGTGTGCGTGCGTGTGTGTGTGTGTGTGTGTGTGTGTGCGTGTGCGTGTGAATGTCATCCTCTAGTGACTACCTGTTCAAACTTCTTCTGATCGGTGACTCTGGAGTGGGAAAGTCGTGTCTGCTGCTTCGCTTTGCGGTATGCTTGTACAACTTAAATAAAATAAAACTCCAGTCTTTGCTTCTTTCACTTGAAGTTAAAAATGAATCTTCTTTGTTTTGTCCTGCCCCCCCCCCCCCCAGGATGACACCTACACTGAGAGTTACATCTCCACCATCGGAGTGGACTTTAAGATCAGGACCATCGACATGGACGGGAAGACGGTGAAGCTACAGATTGTAAGAGAGAGACAATGGAGGGCATTTTGTTGTTTTCTGCACAGTCGGGGCTCATTGGTCTTATTCTGTGTGTGTGTGTGTGTGTGTGTGTGTGTGTGTGTGTGTGTGTGTGTGTGTGTGTGTGTGTGTCCATCAGTGGGACACAGCAGGTCAGGAGAGGTTTCGAACCATCACCTCCAGCTACTACAGAGGAGCTCACGGTATCATCATCGTCTACGACGTCACAGAGCAGGTCAGTGTGTGTTTCTGTCACATCATCATCAACAACATAAAAGGAAAGTTTGAACATTAACTTCTCTCCTCCTCCTCCTCTTTCTCTTGTGGCTCTACAGGAGTCCTTTAACAACGTGAAGCAGTGGTTGGACGAGATAGATCGTTACGCCTGTGAAAATGTCTCCAGGCTGCTTGTGGGAAACAAGACGGACCTTGTCAGTAAGAAAGTGGTGGACGCTGCCACCGGGCAGGTAACAGACCTCACTCAGCACAATGAACAGCTCGGCTTGGATGATTCACTTCCAAATAATACTGAACAATCACTCAGCACGCTCATTAAGCAGCAGAGAACAATAACGAGTGCTTCATGGGAAGCGAATGATAAAACAATCTTTTTTAGATAATTTCCACTTGGGGAGAAAAAGGTAAAGTTTTCTTCACTGCTATGATGTCAGCCATGGGTTGCTTGAGCAGAAGCGACCATATATGGACGAGAGGGTGGAGCTTGAGAGGAGAAAAGGGTTAGCAAATACAAAGTCATTAGCTTTAACGAGCATAAACATGGTCAGCATGGTGCGTCCGTTGTTCAGGGTATGAATACATTTGTTTGCAAAGATGATTGTTATGTAAGAGTGTCTTTTAGGGCCTTTTTTACATTGGGCAAAATTGTTTCGTACCGTACCCGAGCACGATTGCTCCCCTGTCACCCGATGGTCTACGTTCATATTAGTAACACCGTTCCATGCCCAAGTACACTTACGTATGAAAAAAGGTCCAATAAAACAGGAGGTAGTATGCACATAGTTGGTTTGCAAATCTGCCAAGAAGAAGAAGGAAGAAGCAGCAAGCTGCCACTCGCAGTCCCTCCTGCTAACTGTAGATGTTTTTGTTATTGCTGAGACGCCAACAACGAGGGCACCGAATCTACCGTGCAGCTCAGAGGATGAAACAGGCCCATGCTGCACAGATACAACGTTTTTTGGAGTGTCAGGAGGCGTTTAGAGTGACGCCATATAGCGGTCCACTTCCTTGTTCGAGCAGGGATGCGTTCACATCTCCCACGGACGGTACTCGAGTACGCATGAATCGTGCCCGAGACCACCTCTTCAAGCGTATTCGGGCACGTTTCCCAAGTATGGTACGGGTACGGAACGTTTGTGTTCACATGAATCAATTGAACCGGACTTTGGGGTGAAGCTTCATCGGATCCTAGCCTGGTTCCCTAGTGTGAAATGCTGAAAGTTTTTCCGATCACTGTATATTGAACGCATGCAATCCTTTATCCTTGTTTGTACTTTAAAGCAACAATCTGTAACTTTTCTACCTTAAAGTGGTCGTATTAAAGCTGATCTTAGAGTACAACTACTTTAAACAGGGAGAACAGCGTACCTCATGTCCACAGGTCACCCTGGTCACCTGCTTATTGCGCTATGTAAGTTTGGAGGTGGGTGGCGGTTCTCTTGTCTGTCTCGATGCTGTTTTAAACAACGGCTGAGGCAGAAGACAGCAGAGGACGGTGAAGCAGACTGTACATCCCTGCAGATATTAGTCAGAACAGATTGAGACGTAAAGTTAGGCTGAATTGTTAAGTGTGTGGTTGTTGTTTCATGTTTAGCAGCTTTACCGGCTGCAGAAAGTCGTCTAACCCGAGTTATGTCTCTGGCTTGCTTACAAATAAATAAATAAATCCATCTTAGCGAAAAAACTGGCAATATTACTGAACATTGCCACTACATGAACTTGTCTTCTCATGTAGAATAAGGTCTAACAACAGTAAATAAGCAGCCATTATGCTGCTAATAAGCATGCCCACCTGTGTGTGTTCCCTTCCAGGACCTGGCCTCGTCCCTGAAGGTCCCCTTCCTGGAGACGAGTGCTAAGAGCTCTGATAACGTGGAGAAGGCTTTCCTCACCATGGCCTCTGAGATACACAAGCGTGTGGCCACCGAGGGAGGGGGGATGCAGGGTGAAGCGAAAGAGGCCAGATCCCAGAGCGCCAAGATCAACAGCGCCCCCCTGTGGCTGGGAGGAGAAAAACAGACAAAGGAGTCTAGTAACTGCTGCTGAGCGGGCGATAACAGCGTGCTGACATTAAAAGTATCTGTTCATTTTTTTAAGTGGGGGTTCAGTCGTAAGCACACACACCTGCATACTCTCAGGACTATGGGAATGTGTTTTGGAAAAACTTGCATGTTTATATATTTGCTATTGAACAAAAACGTTAATGTAAAATATGACTCTTCTGGATGAAACATGATTTTAGGCTGGTTAGAGAATCCAACACATGATGATGTTCCTGTTTAATTAAAGAGCAGAGAAAAACAGAAGGATGACTGAAATCTTTGAAACAGCAAAGTGAGTTGGACTTTAAAGTGGTCATATGATGCAGCCTGACAGACTCATTCACTGCATCATTTCCCTCAGAGATGATTTGTTAATATTAATAAAGATGAAGGTTTCTGAAATGATGGTTAAAACTATTTAAGGAGCATAACTCTGACACCTAGTGTTTAAAATGGGCACTGCAGTCCAAATTCAAAACATTGGAGAGAGCTATGAAACCAAATCAAATCTATAAAAACATGACCAACGACTTTAGAGACAATCAACACTTCCTTTCTACTTTCCAGGCGCGCTTTGAGGAGTGTGAGAAACGCTGGATTAACAGTCTTCATAAAGTACAGCAGTCTTTAATTTGTAGACTGAACAAACAGATGAGTTCAATGTGCTGTTCTAACACTCACAACACACATTTTCCACACATGCACTAGTGAACATTTCTAGAGAATTTCAAGAGGACTGCTCCTGAAATCCTCCTGATGTGGCTGTTCACACATGCACCTCACAGCCGGAGACTGTGATGTAAGAAGAACGACGTGAAAGTGGCATACGAAGCTACAGAGTCCGTTATATGTCGCTTTAATGAGAATATTTGTCTTTACATCAATGCTACGTGTAGTTCAACAGAATCACAATATCAACAAAAGTGTGGAGAAGAACATACTGGAGAACAGAAAACATAAAGCAGCAGTTTCATTACGTGCATGGAGACAGTCACGTGCATACAGTCTGTGGTCGTGCACTGATCGCAAGGAAAAAACATCACCACCACCCCCCACTCGCTCGAGGTGCAGCTCGGGGTACAGCTCGAGGTGCAGCTCAGGGTACAGCTCGAGGTGCAGCTCGGGGTACAGCTCGAGGTGCAGCTCGGGGTACAGCTCGAGGTGCAGCTCGGGGTACAGGGCTCATGAAATGACATGCTGCTCTTCTCACAGCACACATTACTGCCTGACCTGGACTGACCTCCAGACATGTTGAGATACCTGTGAGGATCTCATCGACGTTATCAGCTGTGGTAGGATGTCCAGATGTTCAAGAAAAAAGGAAAGCTCTCACTTCTTTGGCTAAAAAATATGATCTAATATGTGTCCAACTGATATTTACAAAAATCAATTGCAAGTTGCACATTTTCTTTTAAAGCTTTAATTTAGGTGTGATTTGGATCAGGAGCAGGAGCTGTAAGCACAACTGGAGGACCTCTCACTGGAACAAGGTGAAATATTAAACAGGATGAGTGAGGGGGAATTAAATACAGGTAAGCTGCTGTTAGTTTTCCTTCCACTAGATGTCAGTCTTGCTCTGCGTTTCAGCTCTGCTGTGATTTCCAGAGGGACAAACTGTTTCATCAGGACCTCTCATTCACACATTCCCCCCCGGTGTTTCCCCTCTCCCCCCCCCTCCCCCTCCCGCTGCCTCTAACCTCACCCATGACATCTTTGCATTTATCTGATCTCTTTTGCTTTTCCTCTCTTTCTCATCTCTCCATCCCTCTAAAGCCTTCTCCTGCATCCTCTCCTCTCCCTTTTCCTGCGTCGTCTTCTTCCACTCTCCTGTCTCTCTATTTTTCTCTCCCCTCTCTTTTTCGCCTGGCTGTGTTGCTCGTTGCTGCTTTGTTAATTTAACCATTGGAATATATTCCATGACATTGTAGAGTATTTTATTTCAGTAACCTCATCAATTTAGAAAGAACAAAACAAGTGGATAATTTGAATCTCAGCAAAACAAATAAATATCCTGAAAACATGAAGAAAGCTGATCTTAAATATGGAGCATTTAAAAAGTGAAATAACCTTTAACATATTTGGGTCTTTGATGCAGGTGGAGTGCACTTTAGTGGTTTGTGCTTTCAGTGGAGACTAGAAAAGCACTAAATGTAAAGCCTATCAACCCTTCTCATGTACACACACACACCTACACACACACACACCTACACACACACACACACACACACACACACACACACACACACACACACACACAATGGGAGCAGAGCACAAAGATCCTCTGAGAGCTGACGCAATGTGGTCGACATGAATAAAATATATATAGCTTTACATTGTTTCTTTCTTTTCCAGCCCAAACAATGTCTTCATAGTTAGTGCGTGCCTGTGACACCTAACGCACATTTAGATAATACTGCCACCTACTGGCCACCTTAGGTGTTACAAGTCAAAAAGTACGAAAGGCTGACTCAGCAGAAATAAGATTCAATTAGTCAGATTGAATCCTGAACATCGTCACTATGTGCATCAATGCAGACCTCAGTATGTAGAGTAAGTGTTTATCCACAGTGACCTACATAAACACGTTCACGTGTTTTTTAATGTTGTAATAAAATCCAGAGTTTTTTCTCGGCTATTGAGACAGAACCAGTGAACTCCTCTTTGAGGGTAACTTATTGAATCAGGGAAGTTGAGCTGAGGTTATTTAATGAGTACTGAGAAAGAATTGTTGGATCATAGTTTCATTGTTAGCCAGAATAAGAGTTGGCAGCAGGTAGATAAACAGCAAAGGGAAACATAATAAAAAAATACGGATCCAGAAAGACAATCCGTGTTACAAAAACAGGCCAGGACCAGAGTTAATGCACAGGTTTATATACGGTGGAGTTACATGGGTTAATGAGGGGCAGGTAGAGGATAAGAAATGAGTTTGTACGACAGCAAAGGTTAGTACATAGATAAACAGCCATGGTCCTTTCTTTGTAATCATCAAAACGGGAACATTTGCCATGAATAAAGTGATTTAACGATCAGTGTCGACTGTAAATGTAAACATACATCAAATACTATTGGGACAGGTCAGTGCTCCTGATCGTGGAGCTGTGCCGACAATGCCTACATGGATGTATAGAGTGCAAGTAGCTGCTAATGTATCCTCATCCATGACACCTCCCTGCACTCACCGTGGTATTCATTTTTCACCGTTTCTTGCAGAGCTATAGTTTGCAATACGAGCAACAGAGGAGAGAACTACATATGCAGGTGAAACAGCCTGCACGTCTTCAGGGTCACAAACCACAACAGAATACGATGCTGGAGAAACAACAGTCTTTACAGGATCACCCTGAAGACACAGAACAACAGCAACAACAGCAGGACATATTTTTTAACAAACAAACCTTAAAAGTATGTTTATTACAACCTGAGACTAGAAGCTGGGCGAGCGTCCTACACGCAGAAAAAGGGCACGTTTCTTGAAAAATGTGATCCTACATTTCTTCAGGCCGAATGTCTTCTATAAGATGTATTTTTATATTTAAGGGGTCGTTTTCTTTTGTGGGTATTGGTCGACTTTGCCTTGAGGAGGCGAGACCTGGAACAAAATGTTTCAACAAAACAAAATCAATCCTGGCACTATTTTTCAAGAGCATGGTTACTGACTCCGGGCCTCAGCACTGCCACAAATAATAGTGATTAGTGAAAGGAAGACAAAACCTCAAGCGTGTTTTGCCTTTTTACCTAAGTGCAGAATAATGATGGGTTCAGCAAGACACACGATGAAGCCAAATTTGGATGACTATGCCACACTGATCATCTCAAAGCTTAACTCATGTTCTGTTTGACAAACCGTTTGCACCAGACGCAAGAACATCAGCTCTGAGAGAAGCATGTAAAGACACACAGTTTGATACAGGCCGTCTCCTTTTCTGCTTTCTGTGAGGGTGTTCCCTCGGTGTGAGTATTTTTAGTCATAGGGAAAATATTCTTGCATCTTTGGGCCCTGGAGTCAGCGCTGGGAGTGTTAGTGTTGGAACAGACGAGTATTAAACTGCTTCAGAGGCTGATTTTCCTCCACCAGCAGTTAGATATTATTTGTCCTTCAGGAGGCACACAGCGGTCAGGATAATAAGGCTGATTGATGCTGGTGGTGAAGGGTCAGTAAATCCATCTTCATGGGAGCTTTTTCTGCAAACATGAAAGAAGCAGCGCAGTGTTAGCCGATGCTTTTTAAAAATGTTGATACCTCTTAAGACGGTTCATTGAGATGATTGCAGTATTTAACCGTTTTCACATCTGCACTCCTGAAAATATCTAGATAACTTCAGGAGAACTGCTCCGGATAGTCTCCTGACCTGGCTGTTCATATATGTTCCTCACAGCGGGAGACTATCCCTGTCAGACAGGAGGGGGGGCAGGGGGTCTCCAGAGGTAAGACGTTACATAAAAAAACAACACAGACGAAGCAACAGAGTCATCTATGCAATGCTATAATGAGAATATTTGCCTTTATATCGATGCTACGTGTAGTCCAACGGAATGACAACAACCACAAAAGAGCTGACAACAACATACTGGCGAACAGAACACATAATGCAGCAGTTTAATTACGTGCACGGAGATCGTAGCAGTCGCAGACAGACACTCTATGCACCGTGCAGCAGTCACAGTATAGAAACGTCACTCCACCCTCCCATTGGCTCAAGGTGAATTCTCTGGAGAATATCCTGCTGCGTTCTCACATCAGGTCACTCTTTGACTTGCTGCGGAATAAATACTAGGGGTCTGGCAGGAGAAAGTCCGGGTGAAGTCCAAGCGAAAAATTCAGCTGTTTGCGATCACATATACAGCTCCTCCTGGAAATTTTTCAGGAGATTTATGTAAGTGTGAAAGCCCTATATGAGACCGCAGTGTGATGAAACTGCTGGTATGAGCGGGGTGACTGTTCTGTTCAGTATATACGTATACGCTGATTTAGAGACAAAAAAACCTGCATATACAGGTAGAGTGGAGTCTGTTCAGCTATATCAGAACCATGACATGTATTAATACTCGTATAAAACCCAAAAGGCATCAGGTGGTGTTCCTTCACCTTCCCTGCACTGACCTAATTGGACTTGGGGCTCACCTGGTGGACTTTCACACCTGCTGATGAGGGAAGCAGAGCCTTCACAGCTGTGCAGATTGAAGCTGTGGTCACACAGGACTTTGTGTTGTATTTCAGTCCCAGGTTGAGGTAAAAAGCAGGTTGAACAGTAACTAAAAAAACGACCATCATAACCCTTTTTGTTCAGCCTCTCATTAAACATAAAGGTTTGTAAATATCTAGTCATCTAAATCTGAAATGTTGGTCTCACCACTCCCATAGCTCGATGGCAGAGCCACACAACAACACAACAAAGATATGAACGAGAGAGAAGTTGTCAGGAAACAGCTGCAGACCTCCAGCAGACAGGGAAAGTGTATGATTTAGCTTGCTAGTTAGCTTGTGCTAAGCCTTGCCCTTGTACTCCCCTGCACAGCAAACGACTTGTGGTTGAGCTGAAATTTGGCTCGACTTAAAAATCAGTTGTGCGAGTGAAGAATTGGGTCAAAAAAACATCCTGAACCCGCACAGTGTACGCCCAGTCCTAAGCTTATTCTCTTCTTCATCAGGATAACTGAGAATCGAAGTCCTGCAGGACCGCACTTTGAGGTGCACACACTCGAGAGTTTGTAAAGTAAAGGTGAATACTTGAGCATCTTTACTCCTCAGACGGATTAACCGTTTTTCCTTTTCCACACAGACGTGCAAAAATGTTCTTGTTTTCATGAAACACTTTCCTTTAAACCTCGAGGCTTCATGCGGCTGCTTGCACTGATGATGCGATCATGTCCAACCAACTTTTTGTGATGTTTTAAACATAACTACTTGTCCCGACCAATCCTGGGATCAGCTCCAGCCCTCCTACGAACCCCAACAGATAATGTGGTATAGATAATGATTGCTTGTCCTATCTGTGTGTTGTTGTACGTACACACCAGTGATGTAGTGTATGTCCAAATTACTAAAGCAGATTTACCAACGTGAACAATTGTGAGGCAGATTTTTTTGTTCACGATGAGACAACACAAAGGCTGGAACATTTCTGTCTTCATCTCTTTCCTGTTGAAACTTTTAATCTTCTTTCTGAAGATGGTGAACTTTTTCTTTTACACTTTTCTTTTGTTCCCAATCACACACACACAAAGAGTCTCAATGATGATGGCACTTCATCACTTGCTTTTACGCCGGTTCTACTTTTTTGTTGTCTTGTGAATGTTTCATGCAGAGTGCCTTTTTGTCTGTCTTATATGCATTCTGTCTTAATGTGCCTTCTCAAGTACAACCCGCTTTAATAAAGTGCTTTTTAAAATTCATCCCCCCCACCCTCTTACTTTCCCTACCCTTCCTACCTCTCAACTTTTGTCTCACGCTTCTTTTTCAAAAAGACGATAAAAGCCCCAAACTTCTTTCTCTGCCTCGCAGGAAAAGGACATGTTTGTTTGTACAGCGATGACTTCTCTAAAATCTCTGATGAAGCGGTGTCTTTCTGTTGCTGTGGTTATCCTTTAAAGTTAAGAGAAATGAATCTGCCTCTTGAATTCTTCCACTGAAGGGCCTTGCTCGCTGACAGACCTGTTCTAATAATTCAATGTGTGTTTCTTTATCTTCTTCCAGCCTCCGTTCACTCCTCATTGTCTTCACTTTCTCCTCAGAGCAAACACTGTGCAGCATAAAGAGAAAACAGTCCGGGGGGAAGAGATGCTTTTCTCCATCATTTGACACCTTCTTTAACAACTTCTGATAATGCTAAATGAAACTAAATTACAGCGCTCGTCTGAGGCCGCTGACTCGTGTCCTTTGTGTGCTGCTGATAACTTTGTGTGATGAAGAGTTCTTTATATTTTAGAGGATATTCAATATTTCAGTATTCAGTACTGAAGGTTAGGGTTAGGGTTAGGGTTAGTATTTTCTGATCAAAAACGGATCTGCTGTGTCGCACTTGGGAACTGAACTCTGGAACAGTTTGAAAGGAGACTTTTGTTGGTTGCTGATTTGGTGAACTGCTTTCTGTATTCTCTTCTTTCAGTGTAATAGAACAGCGTCTCAGTCATTCGGCTCAGCTTGTGAATGCATTTTTGCACAAACAAGCCTTTTGTCAACTTTTTCTGACAGTCACCAGATTATAAAGTCTCACAGCCAGAACAGAGATGATGGATGACTTGAGAGAACAATAACTCTCAGAGAACATAAAGAATATGAATGTGTTGGGGAGCCTAGAGACCCTTCAGAATGGCTTATTTAAAGTCAGTGGATTGAAGCACAGACACTTGCTAAGGCATGCTGGGGGGAAAAAAGAAAGTGGGTCACTTTTAGCTGGCCTCATACACACACATTATCCTCCCACCTGAGAGGATGATTATGAACGTAAAAGGTTTCTATTCTGTTCCTATCGGCTGCATATTTGTATGAGCACCATATCTGTGTGTCTATCATTGAAAGGAGCAACAAGCTGCGAGCACATTGTTGCCTTGAGGCGGCTCGTTGTAAAGTCAATAACTGTGAAATTGATCGTCATCATTTCGCCGCTGAAGTATTTTATCTCCATTGACTGAAAGAGAAACAAAATGACTGACTAATGTGTGCTCAAGGACTACTCTCCGAGACAACACACGCACGCACGCACGCACGCACGCACGCACGCACGCAGGCAGGCAGGCAGGCAGGCAGGCAGGCAGGCAGGCAGGCAGGCGCACACACACACACACACACACACACACACACACACACACACACACACACACACACACACACACACACACACACACACACACACACACACACACACACACACACACACACACACACACACACACACACACACACACACACACACACACACACACACACACACACACACACACACACACACACACACACACACACACACCTGCAAGCACACACAAACATGTCTGAACAGTGGACGTGCTTTTTTCAGTTTTTCTCTAGCTATGCCAATAAAACTCGCCGTCTCACGATCAGCTCACAGACCTCTGATCAAGAGAAGTGATAGCTCTGTAAGCAGTGCTTTGTAAGGGTCCTATCTGCAACATGAGCAGGAAATGTGTGCCTTTAAAGTTACCATGGTGATACCCCGGTAACAAATGAGTTAACGCTGAAGTTCCCCTGGAAAACACTAATCATGCTTCTTTTTCCAGGCCTTAGGTTGCCACATCATCGCTACACATCTGGTTTCTTTAATCAAGCATGTGCAAGGTGGGCACGACAAACTACAAATTCAGTTCTCTTAATTCCAGTTAAGTGTAGGAAATGCTGTTTGCATGGTTTTTGTGCAAACACATCGTTTATACATTTGGCTGCTGGCGTTGATGAATCGCAGCTTCCAGAACTGACTCAAGTAAGCAGTCTTTCTCAGCTGATACATTAAAAAATATTCTGCAATACACCTCTGCTTGAACTGTCTTTATACTGAATTTCCTCACAGACTCTAAGCTGTGAAACTATAGAGTTTTTTTTCATGCATTTGGGCCTGGAGAGGAAAGAGAAGGAGACAGAAAAAAAAGTGAGAAACAGAAAGTGACAGAAAAAGATGTGAGAAGTCTGAGTGGCACGCAGTGAAAAGAGAGAGACCTCAATCTGTAAGCAGACACCATACAAATCACAGTTTGAGCTGTGACTCTGCTGCTTTCCTTCCACATAATTGGCTTGTTAACCAAAGAGAGGTCTGGGGGTCACACAAAACTTCATTATCATCAAAGCAGAGATGTAGCCCCCCTCTAACATTCACTCATGGTATTCATGGCATCAGAGAGCAGACAGAATGAGCCTTCGTCTCTCTGCAGGATTACCGTTGTCTCTTTGTGTGTGTTGTTGTATTTCAGGGGGGCAGAGTGGTTGGATGCATTATGCAGGAGGCGGGTGATGAACCCTCACAACAGGGCGCCTGAGTTGAGATGAGACACTCCATGACCTGTTTTATGGGAGTTTGCATTATACAGCAGCGCTCCTCATACTCATTCTGCTGCCTGAGCCACTGCAGGGTTTATAGAGCTGAAAACATCTGAAAGACAGTTTCCACAGGGGAATCAGTCCAACTCTCATCTGTGCTGCGGCGACTCCCCAACTCGTGTCCCAAAATACTTGCCTCAGTCACAACAACTCATCCAGAAAGCTGCATCCCGCCTCATCTCCTGCCTCCCCAGATTCTCCCATGTCACCCAGTTGTCTTAAATCCCCCTCTGCTGGCTGACTGGAGTGCTTCGTGTCATATTCGCAAAGTTAATGTTGGCCAAGGCTCCGCCCCACAGGCCTGCTGATGCTCTGCAGATCAGACTCCAGTTCAGGGTCGTTTCTAAAGGATATTTAACAGAAATAAATCTCAAAGTGCAATGCATCATAACACCTTTGCTTTATGGGGAATACTGTATTTTTTTGCTACAAGAATATTTATTGGAGCACTTAAAATGAACAACCTTTACCTGCATTTTGACTTTGGGAATCTACTTTCTCGCCTTAATGTCACCTCAGATAACTCCCCTGTGCAAGTCAGACTATTTGTTCGAAGTCTTGGTCAAAGCAAACCTCCTGCTACTTCTATAAAATGTGTTTTCTACACCACAGATTTTGTAATAGAACTTTCTGGCTCACAAAAGTGGTTTGAGCTTTGATGACTTTCCAGACCAAAAACAGGGTAAGTGAAAACTCTGCCAAACGTTACTGACACATGCGGCTTTACAGATGAAAAAAACATCAACGGAAAAAAGTTGTGTAGATAATGAAAAATGAAAAAGCTTCAAGATCCCTTTATGCATACTTTGACTCTTCTGCACACATGGATGAATAACTTGTTCGTAAGGTTTTCTCCCTGACCACATGAGACTAAAGAAGGAGTTGTTTGACTGGCCAGGCTTCAAGCTGAAGTGTAATGTCAGCTGAAGAGAGACAGATAGTGTTGGGAGGGGAGAGAGGGGGGATGACATGCAGCAAAGGGTCGAGGTCGGATTCCAACACACGGCCGCTGTGATGAGGACCACAGCCTCTTCACAATGGGCACGCGACAGAACCGCTAGGCTAATCAAGGTCCCAGAATTTCTCATAATGTGCGAATCATGGTGCCCATTTTCAGACCGTCTCTCCTACAAGGCACTAAGCTGTCAACATGACGTTTATAATTGCATTGGATGAAAAAATTATTTTCCTCTCTACACATCTGACCTTTATCCTTCTTAAAAAACGGACATCTCCCGCTTGGACAGGCCCACCGCTTGAAGTGTCAGTTTTAGAAAAGTTACAGAACATGTTGAGCACAGTGCATCCCCCCTGATATCAGAAAGTGATAGGAGGAGATTCTTCTAGAGATATTCAAACATCCAAAAGCACTTTAGTCGGAGCATACTGCCACCAGTAACAAGTGAGTGATGGGGCGCTGGTAGCCTAGTGGTTAGTCGGTGCACCCAATGTCTGGAGGCTGCCGTCCTCAAAGAGGGCGTCCTGGGTTTGAATCCGACCTGTGGCTCCTTTCCTGCGTGTCATTTCCCACGCTCTCTGCCCCTGATTTCTGACTCTATCCACTGTCCTATCTCTAAATAAAGGCACAAAAAGACCACAAATAAACCTTGAAAAAAAAACTTGAGTCAGAGCTTTATATTCGAATATTTTCCATTGTTGCTTTCCACTTGATTTCATACAGTGATTATCCATAAAGACAGACAGTAGGTCTGGGACTGGTGAACATTTGGTTAAACACGGAGAAAGTTCATTCTGCCGTGAAGCTCACAAGAGGCCGACTTCAGAACTTGAGCAAAAACCATTTTTCTCGAACCTTAGCTAAGCGTCCCTGAGTTTAAGGACGTGTGACACAGAAAGTAAAGTAAAGGCAGACTTGATCAGTGAATATAACCCAGGCAGCTTTTGAAGAAGCCGTTCATAGTCGTGTATAAACATATTTTGGAGGTGACAGCTTTTCAAGTATAAATGGCACCCATTTGCTTTCTCTGCAGAAAGAATGAGCGCTGATGTTTTTCACCGAGGTGACAGCAGCCTGACAAAAGTTAAAGAGAGAGAGGCAACCCACATGATTGATGGCGAATTTAAAAATATATACACACACGTATAATCCTTGAAGAAATCCCTTCCACCTGTCTCCTCGGCTCTTTATACCTTTATTTATCTTATTTCTCTAGCTCGTTCGTCTTCTTTACAAGTTCATTCAGGGGTTGCACTCTGCTTCTACTCCTCCACAGTTTACTGATTCTGGCTTTAGATGACGATGGTGTAAAATATTAAATGACAATGAACACATCAGAGGAGAAAGACAAACTGGCATAGGGTAAAGAAATACAGGTATGCAGTCTCGCCATGACGTTTATGTAATTCTGAGTCAGATTCATTTGCCTATTGGGTATACAGTAAGCATTCTTTGTACCTTCATCTGATTGAGGGGCTAATGGGGTCCGTATTCGTCAAAACAGATGCTTGTTATATCGTTTAAAAGCCTCCAAAGCAAGCTTACGCTCAGGATGACTGGATACTCCACAGTTGTCCTTATAGTTCTGAACAGGCCCCGTCTCCTATGACAGGGCTTCCCAAACTTTTCAGACCGCGACCCCCAATATAACGGTGCTAGAGACTGGGGACCCCCCATTGTCCCTGGAGGTGCTTAAAACATTTGACATTTCACACAGCCACAGACACTATCTCCAAACACTGGCATTAGAACAGCACACAATAGCCCAAACACCATCATGTTTTTGTACATATTTTCAAATTAATGGGTGAGATGTGCAATTTTAAAACATTTTCCATTTTTAAATGGTTTTGGAGGAATCTCGCGACCCCCCTAACAGTGTCTCGCGGCCCCCACTTTGGGAACCACTGTCCTAGGAAACCAAGGTCTGTTATAAATAATGATAACATCCTCCCAGACAATGGGCCAGATTCACCGTTCCCTCTGTGACCTCAAGACAAGCAGCTTAATTTATGGATGAACTAGGCAAGCTTGGTCTCTTGTTTAGAATCTTCACATCTCTCTGGAAGATGACGTGTATCCTTGGTACACGCTTTAATACTCAAACCTCAGCATTGGGTGGAATTTCACCATGTCCATCCATATTCTGCTCTCAAAGGCTTAATGAATACTTCAGATGTGAGAGACCTCAGACATGACAACATATAATAATAGAGTTTTGTCCACAAACTAACAGATACCATTCATGAATAACAACAACTAAAAACTGGAAATTACGCAAAATCTCTTGTTGTCAAACGCGACTAAACAAAAATGGCTGACAACAAGCAGGAAGAATTGGGGATGGTTTTTGGACTTCTTAATATGGGCTGTACATGTCGTGGGGGAGCTGGAGGCGAGTAAAAAGTGGATTTGCTGCGCTTGTTGTGCTTCATTCTTTAATTTACTAGCTTCCCAATTTGATATTGTTTCGTTCCGAGTTGCTGTAATTGTCCTAAATTGTTTGTGCTGTTAGTCGCATATTAAAGAGGTCAAGGTCATGTCTTTAAAACCACGTTTTTTAGTTTGTTACCTATGCAACTTTACTCACTGTGACACTACTAAACACTTGGATACAACATTTGAATGTGGCATAAATATGAATCTGTGTATTAAAACATTTAAACCTTGCAAACCAAGCCATCGGTAGAGGAAAAGACTCAGTCTCTCTGTCTCCACATATTTCCCACCTTCCTATTCGGATCCTCTGAGAACGTCTCCCCTCAGAGAAGGTGAGAGACAGTCTACTTTCTGTAAAATGCTTATTATCCTGGTGACATTTCCACTGGGGTACAGCATGTTAAAGAGTAGAACTGCAGGATCACTTCATCTGATTTACGACACTTGTCACCCAGGTGTCAGAGAGAAATGTCAGCCTGTTTCTCTCTGATAAATGCACTAGTTTGGAGATGCAGAACCTACAGTCTGAGTAAGAGAGAGGTCATATGTTGTGAATGTCTAGGTTCTTTGTCCCTCCGAGGAACATTTCAAAATCCTTTTCTTCTGTGCATGGTTTGATTCCTCTTCTTATATTCACACTCGCTCAGAGCCAAACTGTCGTATATCTGCAGTAGATGAATTACACCCCAGCTCAGGACTTAATAGTCCAATCCCCCCCCCCCCCCCCCCCAAACATTAAAAACTCTAAATATTACCCCCTGCGTTCACACGACTCATCTCGACTTCACACAGATGATTTGGGGATGGAAGGTAAAAGTTGGGGTGGAGTGAAACATTCGGCCATTCATGTAGCTCCCTCTGACAGTTTGCAGCTCGTCCTGAAAATGTTCACAACTGCATTCAGACATGACATCATTTAGTGTATGTTTCTCATCAGGTGTTTAATTCACCAGTTTGATCAGGTTGATGTCAAACTGCCTAAATGTGTCTGATTATCAGTCTTGCTCCCTCTCTTCTTCTCTGTCTTCTTGCTGTTTGCCACCAGGCATCACCTAATGGGGCCTAGAATGAGGTCTTCACAGTTTGTGAGACAGGATGTACACACACACACACACAAAAAGAATTGTAATAGATTTAGAGAGAAACCATCCCTTCCTCTAACCAAGCTAACTTCTTCCATTTATCTCTGTCTGGCCAGCCGCCCAAATTAATGGCGCAGGACGTGTCCTAACGAGGTGCTCTAATGAGCTGACCTAACGAGAAGCTCGTCCCTGCGGTGTGATGGCCTCCGCTCTGCCTCACCGCTCAGACGTCTTTCTTGTCTTTGCACAGGACAGCAGCGTAACAGGCAGTCCGTTCCCCTCTTGTCTCTGTGGACAGTGCTGGGCTAACGTCTGATGACTTTTTGCTTCACTGACCAGGACAGCGATGTTCCAATGTCTCAGTGCGATGACCTCAGAGGTTGGAGGAGCGTACATGTGACTGAGCAGTCTCTGATTTCCCCAAAACAGACTGGATAAATCTGATCAGCGTTAATGTCTGTGTGCTGTCTCGGTACAAAAGTGCTGAACTGCCTCTGAGCGAGCACAATTACACTGATTTGTTATGGGCAGATCAAACGACATGTAGGTTTAAACTGGAATATATGTGTTTGAAATGTGAAATATTTTAGATTAGATTAACTTTGTACATTCAACGATTAACCTATGTGACCATTAATGATGACCTACATTTGTAGAAAAGAACTATATTAGTGCAAATCAAATACTAAACTAGATTGTTGACCATCTGTACGTCAATGTGGTTAATGTGGCTGTATTAAAAATGTAACCCCATGAAGCACAGAGCTGTTTTGGCAAACATCTTCAAGGATAATTCTTTGTCTATTTTTCATGTATTTGGCACTTAATGATTTCCTTCCCCTTCTGGGGCAATTAGCCCTTTTTGAAATAAACACGAGATGCTTGTGCCCTAATGAAAGGATAAGCACTCAGGGAAGAGTCCCCTCGATCCAATTATTCCCCTAAGCCCTGCTGATTAGCTACATAAAAAAAAAACACATGGCCCTTAGTTGGCACTGCAAGAAAAAACAGTTTTTCCACCTTCAACAGACCCAGGCTCTATGCAAGCTAGCCAGGTAGTGACAATGCCAATACCTACCCTACCTCATGGCTCCTATTGGCCACAAAAACTGAACCATGTAGACTGATGGGCAGCAAAAGCCAGGACATCACCGAAGTTGCCAAGTTGGAAACTCCAATTTGACGACTTCTTCCAGTTATTCCCGGGACACCTTCGGGAGGCTAAACAGTAAGCTGTGGTGTCAAAGGGCAACTGCGCACCACATGCAGAACTTCTTTATCTTACCTACCACATGGCCATCACAGCCTTAACCACGTTGCCACCTTCAACAGACCCCGCCTCTGTTTATGCTACAAGGTAAAGACAACGCCATTACTATCCACCCTACCACATGGCCCCTTATGGCCCCCACAAACAAAATGCAACTAAGGCTAAGTGGTTGTGTGATATCCTCCAGAAATGTAAAGGACATGGCTACCAAACGCTAGCCTTATGGGTAGAAAATATGACATCATTATTTGCCACTTATCTAAGCAGGACAGCCATGTTTTCTAGACGAGTGAGCGGTGTGTCAAATTGTATTCAAGAAAGTTGAACTTTAACCTTTTGATTAAACATGCTGTAAGTGACTGTTGTTGGCCACATTTTTAACAGTAGATTTGTTAATTGGTCAAGTTTGAATTCAGCCAAAGGGTTGAGTCAAATGAGGTGTGTAAGTGAGACAGTTCTGGGCTATGAGGAATTATTCATGGGGAAAATCTGTAAGCAGTGGAAGAGAACGATGTGTGATTGAGTTAATGGATCATTTACAGGACATATGTTTTCTCAATGAAGGCTAACAGTGAGCTGGAAACAGTCAAGGTGACATATGGCTTTAGATAGCTAGCTAGTCTGTTAGCCAGCAAGGTTGTATTGTGACAGATGGTTTGGTTCAAACACAGTAGCCCTGCAGCTAGTTGGCTAAAGGAAACGTGTCTAATTCCACTGGTGTACTAAAGGGATGTAATGCTAAAATCAAATGTGGAGAAATTCTTTACTCCCTCTCTCCATTGTTTGGTTTCTTCTTCACTGCTCACAGCTGGAAATAGATCCAGTGAGTTTGACCTCAGGCTTATATAAATGTGTTCTAAATATATCTAGAATTAATAAACACCTTTTGTTTTGTAGCAGTGATTCTCAAAAGTTAAGTTATCTAGGAAGTTGCTAAATGCTAACATTAGAGGTAGCTAACAGGTTTATCAAATGTGTCTTTGTAACTCATATGGCCCCTTGTGACTCAGGATTTCGGTATCCATTATCTTTGTACTTTCCCAACAATTGGAAAGGTTTGAAATGAAAACAGTACAGCAGAACAGTAAGACGCGACAATATGTCACTGCAACATGGCCGCTGATGGACTATGGTCTCATAGTGGTGTTTGGAGATGGACTTGATGGACTTTTTGTGATGCAATTCAGCAGCTGAAAAACAGCACAAGCTGAACCTCCTCCATGCTAACAGGCTAACTGAAGTGTCGAACAAATGATGCTGGCCTGTCTGTTTCCTTGTATGGCGTCATCTGTGTTTGTTGTTATATGGCTGCCTTCTTCTTACTGCCACCTATTGGACTGGTGGTGTAGTGCAGTTACTTTTGTAGCTTCTCCTTACGTCATTGGCCTGATTTGTATAATCTTGTTACAGTTGGAAATGGGGCACAGGAACCATTAAGCTCCTAGAAGAAGTCCCAAGAACTTAAAGTTCTGGTGACCTTCGGTCGAAAAGGGGTTTTTGTTTGAGATGTTCTGCTGCATTAAACTCACTTAGATCAGTGTCAGCCATGTTTGTCTTGTAAAATCATGTTCAGGAGAGAGTACAGAGATGGTAGGACAGCGGAGTTCTGCATTTTTTATGAAGCAACACTCATGAAATGTTGATTATTGTGTTTGAACACACGTAAGACCCCTGACAGGAAGTGTCAGGGAGAGGAAGCATGGAGTCAACAGGGGCTCGCTGGGAAATGAGGCACTCTTGTTTTAGTCCATTTTCTTTCTGCCACCAGCATCATACATGCAAAACTGTTGTGGTAGCATTTATTTGTTTTGAATTTTAACTAATTTGTTTCTAATGGTGTTTCCAATATAAGCTGTCAATCTTATCACAACTTAAAGGTTCATGGAATGACTTTTATTCATGTTAACTGTTCATTTACAAACCTGATGAATGCCTTTGTGTCATGCATGCTGTCATGTTTTTGATGAAGCAGGTTCCATCCTCGACCTCCCCAAAGACGATCCTCCTCTCAGACTTTGTGCTGAACTGCATGCATGTATACGTTTACGAGTAATAACTACAGAAATGTTCTGATTGGCAAAGAGCTTTTACTGAGGCACAGTGCTGATGACATTTTGCGACTCTACATATTCAGGATGAGCTGATGAGCTGATAATGAGCTCTGCAAACACAGATAATAGGATGTGAACATGCCGGTTTGAAGCAGTTCATTTCCTGGAAGGGAATGTCATTATATCATGAATGTACTACTCAACGTCCCCTCGCGTGTCTCTACGAGTCGCTCTGACTCTGCAGACTGTGCATGATGAGCAGGTTGCGTGAGTCAGTGTTGTAATAGGAAGTGGATTTATGTGTCTTCATTTGACAGCAAGCAAGTAGTGCTGCCCGTGTAGAGAAAACTCGTTATTATTTATATTTGATTTTCTCTTCTTTTAAGTCAAGCAGCGCACGTCTCCAAGAATATAATCCCTTAAAATTGTCACATTCACGCTTTTTAATCTAACCCCTCCCCCAGGTGGGTGACACTCCCACAGCTAGGTGTTTGTTCTGCCCTCTGAGTCTGCCTTCTCACCGTAAACAATAGGACATGGAGCGAGAAAGCCCGAGCCACCCGAGCCCTTCCAGAGAGGGGCGTGGTCAGACACAGCTCATTTACATTTAAAGCTACAGACACAGAAACAGCCTGTTCTGAGCAGGGCTGAAATAGAGGGGTTTATAGGCATGATCAAATACAGGATCAGAGTGGATTTAGAACAAGACACTTCACACACATGTTTTGGGGAGCTCTGAGACTTATTTACACTGAAGAGGAGGAGAATATGAACTTTAATGCATGTGTTAATGTCAACGTAAACAGCCGTGGCTCTGCTTTACGTGTTAAAACAGTGAATTTAACGTGGAGGGATTGGAAATGACTGGAGTAAAAGGTTCATAAATGGATCATGCTGCTTTTCTGTGGGGGTGAGGGAAAAAGGTGGCAGACGTCACATAAAACATCTCCATCCAAGATTCCCCTTATAGGTAAAGAAAGAGAAGGTGCATGAAGAAGTCTTCAGCACGTGAAGGTTCACCACATGCGACACACGCACGCACAGAAATGACTTGTCAGTTATAGTTTTAAACATTTTTCCTTTTGAGGTCATCTCCACTTTGCTAATCTCATTACATAATGCTGGCGTTCATATCCAGCTGGATGGCTTAAAGCAAGTGAGCAGGCACTTAATTTCTGCCTCTTGTAGGAGAACAAACATTCACTTTGTGTCACCATGACTTGTTTAACTTTTTTTTTTTTCCTGCTGCAGCAAAATGGCAGCTGAGCTCTCTGTCCTCAACCTGTCCCTTTAACACTCCTCTGTTGTTTTGTCTTAACCACAGTGGTTGAGTTATTTTTGTGTTGGTCAGTGCTGTGCTGTCCCACTGGCTGCACAGTGACGACAGCTTCTGCTGCTTCAGCCTGCTGACTTGTTTGTTCTCTCATCATGAAGCTCCACTTCCTCTCACTGAACACCAGGAGGATCTGACGGTCGTTGGTTCCCATGATGCACCTGCAGAGCCCAATGACCTTGAAAAAGCAGGGAAGAGCAGGCATCAAACACACTCGGACAATTTGACATCTCAACAAACAACCGGCCTTTTAAAGTCCAGAGTCGACTGCTGTGCTAAATGCGTCATCCCACCAAAGATGAGAACACTCGAGTTGTGTTCGCTGTATATAATCACAATATAACCTCAGTTAATCAAAACATCCACACCTCCAAACACACGCCGTAATTGTGTGAGAATAACAATGTCCAGTTTGACAAGCAGCCAGTTATTTGATGTCCACTGCTCTTAAAGTTTAAAAACACATGAGTTAATTCATTCACATTCAAAACCTGAAGAAACGTGTTAAAGGTTAGAAAGAGGGAACTCATGTCGGCTGCTCAAGAAAAATATTTGCAAGATTTTCATAAACGAGGCTCAGTGTTTGGTGAGCATCCTTTTTGCAGTGATTCAAAGCAACAGCAGAAAATGTGTCCAGGTGATCTTTGGAAAGGTTATTTTGACTTTAGGTTTGACATTAGAAAGTTGTGTTTTGAGCACACTAACACTGCAGCCAAGTGTAACACAGCTTTTTCAACTTGGTCAAGTGCTGATAATTTACAATTATTAAAAGAATATGAACATAAGAGCACAATCAGCATGACTCCCTGACCTCTGAAGAAAGAAGAACATTAAAATGTCCAGACTGAACAATGAGGTCACAGTGTTTTCTGCAGTGTGTATGTGTGCTTGTGCATGCATGTCTGAGTGTAAGTGTGTCAGCGACTGCACATTTCAGCCTTAATATGAGGTCATCAACACAGTGATGCCTGCAGTGCACGCAAAAAAAGGCTGGAGGATTTTTGTGGTGGAGCTTTATAAAGAAAAACAATGTACTTAATGTGTTAAAGTAGATCAAATGTTGATGCTTTTAATTATTTCATGACACCTTACATTGTCATGACTCCTTGGAGGGCTCATTAAAAGTGAGAAGATGATCTGAACAACAGGCAGCGGCCTCAAACCCTGAGGACTGCGGACGGACGCTGACATCAAAACCTCCAACCAGCAGCTCCTCTTAAGTTTTCTTCGGCTGTCTTTCTTTGGATGGTTTTGGATTTTAGAGAATGAATACTGACCACAAAAAAAGAGCCACTGCAAAAATGGAAAAACCTCAGTCAAGAAGCATGCTTTCAAACCATCAGGGCATCACAGTCTCTTGGTCAATACTGATTTACAGCAGAAACGGTTTTGTTAACTTAATGTGTTGTACGTCACTGCAGGTCCTCTGGGGGAGATTTAGGGGGTAAAGAAGCCTGAACTTGGGCGGTTCAAGCAACACTCTGCTAAGAGACATCATGGTGTTTTAAATCCCAACACAGCTCCCGTAGCAGCACTTAAACACTTAAACACTTTAACTCTGAAGGTCACGTTATCCTGGTTTGTTTTGACAACGTTGCACAGCCACTTTTGATGCTCTTATATGTGTCTCCGTCAACTAATGTGCACTTTATGTTGATGTGTGCTTTTTACTTGTGTGATTTTTGCTCATCATTGTGGTTTTATGTAAATGTTTATACGTGTGTACCGTCAACCTGCTAAGGGACTACAGAGGGAAATTAGCCAATGGCAACAATCTGGCATATTTACATGTTCATTAACGTGCACTCTCCCCATTTGAAATAAATGAACCATAATAACTCCCACAGTTTGATTTCAGAGGTGTTTTAAGTTCCCTTTCCTCAGGGTGATGGCATCAGAGGACACTGCATCTCTTTGTTGTGTTAATTAAAGCTCAACAAAACAAAAAGAGAACAGCTCAAAGCGTCAGTGAAGGAGCGTGTACATGAGAATCACTTTGTTTCCTAATTTTGTAATGTGCAGTAAGTCAGTCAAAAGTGTATTACTTTGAAACAAGTCATATTAATAACATGTCAACACACTTCTTCTGCCTCGCCTTGTGCAATCCCTCCAGCATCTTGTGACTGATTGTAAAATAGAAGAAGAAGAATAAGATGAGAAGAACATTCCCTTTATAATCCTACAAGGAGAAATGACTTTTTGCACTCGGTCACTGAGACATGCTACAGACACGTAGGCTGAAATACACACGCACAGACAGGATCCTATGGACATGCATTAGAGTGAGGGGCGGCACATGAAAGAGTAGGGGTTCGGTGCTTTGATCAAAGGCAGAATTGAAAGAATTCTTGGGGACAAAATGTCACAGGAAAATCATAAAAAAGAGCTGCTGCTGTTCAATTGTGATTTGCAGTGTGGCTCATGTGCTGCAACCCAATCTCAATGACAGGGACGCACATGTGTGCGGCAGAGAGACTCAGAATGGGGTTAGTGCGCCTGCAAACTTGTTGGGTTTTAAAGAAGTGACTTTGATTCAATCCTATCCAACCACAAAGCAGAACAAACTTTAAACTTCTCAGGCATCGAACACGTGACCGGTTGAGAGTGAAGATCATACCTCCGGAGCTGGAAGTTCACGACCTGAAAACACTTTCCTGTAAAACCATTCACGCATCATTTAGAGGATTAACAGCTTTCACGCCTCAAAAGTAAAACTCATGATTAACCGACTGCTGCAAACTTTTTATTTTGATGCTGATCAGTGCGATGGTGAAGTGGAGAATGTGTCATTTTGAGATATAGTTTCCACCTGCAGCCTGTGTTGAACACACACACCAACAGAAGTATATCCTCACTAACAGACTTCACAATGCACCACTGTAAGATAAGGGCAGTGTATGTTTACATTAGCATCGCAGTGCTAATTCCTCAAACACAAAGTGTGGGCAACTTTCTGCCAGTGAGTAATTTAATCAGGGCCAGCTGCCTGTTACATAACAGGATTGGTTTTGTGTTTTTAATAACAGCATGAGAGAGTTCATGAGGGGTTCAAATTAAAATGTAAATGGTGGATTTGTTTAAGTTTTTCTCCATTAAGGGGTAATGAGCAGGCAGATTTATTAAGACTTCCATCCAACCAGAACATGGAGACATCCTGTGTTTGACGCCTTTGCTGCTAGAGTGTTAATACTTTAAAAGTGTGTGGTCCTCCAAATGTCCTGAGACCTTTTCTTCCACTTTAGTCTGAGCCTTTTTCTCAGTGTCAGGGACTCCATATAACGCTAACCAGTGAAGGAGCTTCACAGAGCTTCTGCAAGACTGGCAGCCAGCTCTCCATAAACCTCTGATGATGATCCTCCACAGGTGTGCTATCAGCAGGAGCCTGCTAACGACATTGCCCACAGGTGTGTTGCCCCTCCCTCTGACAGCAGTCATGCAGAGGTTGAACCCCAAAATATACCATGCATGCAACATTCACAAAAAAAGTCCAACACACCAGACTTGTAATGTATTAAATATGAAACAGAGGAAGTTTTATCAGGGGACACGGAGATGGGAATGTCATAATATGTCTTCACTTTCCTCCCTCGTGTGTTTCCTGTCGGCGTGATCAGTCACACCTGTCTCATCAGTGACACACCTGCTCCTCATCAGCCCTCCTCACCTGTGTGTATTTAGTCCTTGAGTTTTTCTGACACCAGTCTTTGTTAGTTCATCGTGTGATTAGCGTGCAGCATCAGTTTCACAGAGACTATATGACCAGATTTAGACCTTTGTGTCTTTTAAAAACGCAAGAAACAAAGGCTGCATGTCTGATCATTAAAATCGATTGTCCTTATTTGTGCTTTATTTGGTTCATGATTATGTTTTTAAATCCTTTATTTATTTCTAGTGAAGTTTTTTTTCATAAGTTACTGTACAACCTCAAAAGTTAAAGTCTAGCTAATATCTATAAAGGAACATATTGAGGATAGTTTGTATGATCACTGTCAGGGAATGGAAATAAAAGAATCGTACTCATTCACACATTGATTCTTGAAAAGCTCATATTTTGATACTCATATCACGAGTTGAGTTTATTGTTACATCCCTTTAACGATGGTTTATTGTGGATGACAAAAAGGACAGACGTCACCATCATCCAACAAGATTAGGGTTTCTGAAACGCCCCCCTATCACTGTCATAGTCAAGGAAAAATAAGGAACTGGAACCCAAATGCAACTCACGCCGACATGCGGGAAATCTGACAGACGAGTCCCGTACCAAGGAGACTGTTCAAATTCTCCTTCCAAGGAGGCCGTACAAAGAATGTCTTGGATATAGTTAATTTTATTTTAAAAAATCCATTTGGTCTCAAGGTTCTGCTGGGTCTATAGTCAGGTCATTCTGTCACGGACTGGAAAAATAAGGAACTGGACCCAATTGCAGATACCAAAAATAACTCTTTATTTTAACGAAAACTTACTACATTAATTTCCAAAGCGCCCACCAAAAATCCACTTAGAGAAAGGAAGCACAGGTTCATAGTCGAAGAGCACACGGAAGAAGCTGAAAAGAAACACTGGACAAGAACTACAAAATAAATCAGAAGACACTGAAGACACACAGAGAAGTCAAGAACATACAGGACCTCTCCAAAAAGCCACAGTTCAGTAAGGAGTGCGGACCTTTCAGTAGACTGAACCCTCGTGGTCATTCAGGGGGCATTTTTTGGGTCCACCTCAGTAGACTGAACATTTCAGTGTGGATACTAACTTTCTGGTTTTTGAGCAGTATATTTTGGATGCATCCTTTCAGGAAATGAATTGTATTTTAACACCCACAATGCTGTGCGAAACTAAATGTAAAAGGTCACTTCACGCGCGCCTCCAAAGCAAAACAAACGAGGATGGAAAAAAAAAAAAACGAGGATGGATGCCAGTTTGGGTAACGAGCCTTTCAAATGTTAAGTTGTTAAACTGTTTACATGCAATGTGAAGTTTTGTATTACTGAGCCATCATGCAGATCACATCTGAGTTAGAGTCAATAACATGAGGCGGGCTAATGACGCCACTTCCACACTGAATGAATCAGACGAAGTAGGAACAAATATCAGCCGACTGAACAGTAGGTCCTAACAGGATACAGCACGGAGAGAAGGGACCGTCTACTGTCAGAGTGTGGAGGCACTTTGTAATTGGGATGCCAGAGAAACACATGGATAAGACATTACAAAATAAAACAGGAAACACTGAAGTAGGAAACAGGAACACACAAGAGAAACAGGGAAGAAGGAGAAATTAAAACAAACTCTGAAATACACAAAAATACAAAACTAAATGAGACCAAATCATGACAATCACTCAACATCACTTCCTCTGTTAGGATCAACTCCCTGCATGCACAGTGAACTTTATCTCATGCATGGATATTTTTCTTTCATATCAAAGTCCTATCAGCAAACAGAGCCTCTCAGGGGCCGCTTGTATAATGAATCATTAGTGGAGCTTAGCAGGTGGTCCCTGGGCAAATCTCTCTCTTTAATTGAGTGATGGTTGCTCATGTTCGAGCAGCAGATGAGATCAGATCTGACATATGGGCAGATAAAGTAGGACGTTTTATTTCTGATTTTCTGAGTTTATTCCTAGAGATGAAGACGGAGAACATGGAGGGTGGTGACACAGAGTGAAGTGAAGGTGACATTTCCTTTAATAGAATACAAGACAGAAGGATGGAGATGTGGGGAAAAGGGAGACATAAAGGAGGAGGAGGAGGAGGCAGAGCAGGGTGCTAATGAAGACGGGGAGGAGAAAATCATTTTCTAATTAACACTCCACCAGGTTGTTCCCACCAGAGAGCTCTTCACAGGCCTCCTGATGCCTCGCTCCATCCTGTCTCACTTAATAAAACTCCTCCTCCTGTCTGCATCCTTTAACTCGTCTCTTTCAGACCTTAACTCCTCTTTTCTCTGCCTCACTCACCTTCAAAAACACCTTCCCTGTCATCTGTCTTGTCTTCTATTCTTCACCTCTCTATCATTTCATATCTGACCCAACTTCCCTCTCACCTTGCTTCCTTGCTCTCCACTTCTTTCTCTTCCCCATGTCTCTACCATGTACCTTCCCTTTGTGCTGTCCTCTCTCCCCTCATTCTTTTCCTTCTTATGCATCTTCTATCATTCTCTCTGTAAAACATTCACTCCCTCCCTCACTCCCTCCCTCCGCCCTGCAGGAGACGACAGGTTGGAGCAGGTTGTTATTAATCCAGTCCGTTCTCCCTGGGGTTTGGACAAGCAGGCTGACAGGAGGAGTCTGCAGGAGAACGCAAACACTCTCAGTATTGACACATTGAAGAGCAGAGGCAGAGAGAGGGAATAGAGAAATGACTGAGAGAGTGAACAGGGTAGGGAGAAAGAGAGGGTCAAGGATGGAGAATGGGTGAGGACAGAAAAGAAACTCCAACTTTTTAAAATGAATTTAACAAAATAGACAATATTCAGTGCAGTTGTAAGCCTGTAAAAACTTTGTCCAATGTCTGCCACGAGGTACCAATCTGATGAACCAATCACGTCTCCCTGCTCATTCTCTAACTATTGCGCGCACTAGCCCACACTCAAAGCACGTCACCAATGACGGAGTTTATACTGTGAGTTTGTCGTTGGCGCTTGTGTATGTAAGTGAGGGGCGTGGCTTTAGAGGGAGCACAGAGGGTGCTACTTTCAAAATCATGCTAGTTTTCGAAAATTACCAACCCTGCCTTTAAAATATCACCAAAATAAAAAATTATAATAATTAAGATGCAGAAAATAAGTACACAAATATGTTTTCACATGAAACAAAAGCAGAAAATGTGAACGTGTGTGAATGTGCAACAACACCAGAGCAAAAACACTACTAATAAAAAACGTACAAGTGAATCAGATAAGAAAGGAAACCAGCAGAATGCTATCTACAGTACAACTCAAAGCTACACCTCAAAGGTTACGGTGGTCTGTAGAGTGTCCTCATGGGAAGCGGAGGAGTAGTGCAGAGGAGTGGACTGACGATGCTGAGGCTGAGGGTCTCTGGAGAGACGCCCCTTGCGACTGTTTCCCTGGATCTTCCCCTCATACTGTATATAAAAAAGTTCCAGGTATATCCATTCATGCAGTCATCCAAAACAAAGAGTTTGTAGCCCCAGCAAACTTGTTTGTTTTTCATATATTGTTTTAGAGGCTACCATCCTCTCATCAATGGAAATTTCCTGACAAGGATGAAAGTGTCTTTTGCAGGCCTCCCTAATCTCCTCATACAGCGGTTTGATCTTACAGAGGCGATCAAACCCTGCTGTGCCTCTCTTCTGCTCATTTGCAGCATCCGTTGCTGGGCTACTCAGATGGAGGGAGCGGCTGATCCTAAGAAACTTCTTTCCCGCCATCACATTTCTTGGGAACTGTAAATTGTACAATTTCCCCCCACATGGGAACATGTCCTGCAGTGTCACGTCAATCCAAGGGCTGGAGGGTGTTGTTTAGTGTGCTGAGCCAATTCATTAGTGTACAATAGTTTTCAAGACAGAGTTTGTGAAAAATAGTTGGAAGAGCTGCAGGGCTGTCAGAATTAGCTGGTGTCCTGGTGTGCGTGCTGGTCTGAATGTCGGCTGTGGTGGGTCGATATCCAGGAAATCAACATTATTCTATCCCTCCTCAGATGGGCCAGTTGATGTGCCGGCTTGACTGCCTCTTCCTCTTCCTCTTCCTCTTCCTCTTCCTCTGCCCCGCCCTCTACCTCTTTTCGGTTCTCCTACTTGCAGAAACTCTCGGGGGCATCGAGGGATGGAGCTCCTCGACTCTATGGGGCCGCTTGTTGACTGGGGCTGGCTCCCGCTCAGAATCTGATTCTACATCAGAAGATTGCCTTATGTGAAAATAAATAGATAACAGTTAGTAATCACAAACTTGGACAAAACTTTCACGTACTTTTTGTGTTCCAATTTTTTCGTATACACACCCCTCCCCCAGAGATACCCAGCAACACCTCAAGACACACCCCCCTCTCTAAGGGACCTAACAGCTGACGCCCAGCAGTATATTGAAACCTCACCGTCACTTTTCTTGTTGCTGTATGCTATAGGCCTAATTGAAAGTTTCCATGTTTTTTCACGAGTTGACTGTCATGGCCTCTTAGTTTTAATCCCCTGTAAATAATTTCCAATCTACAGAACAAAGACAGCCATCCAAACAAAACCTTTATTTTTAGTCATGCAGAAACCTCATTTATTTCTCTTACTGTCAAAGCAGGATGACAAAAAGTGGAGCTCTGCCAGAGCTGAGCATTAGTTGAACTGAGCTCAGCGGAAGGCTTAACGTTTTTAAATCCACTTTTAATAAACACAGACCTGTTTTTACCTTCTTTAAATAAACATGTATTTATGAAGCACATCGCAGCTGAAGCCTTTTTGAGCTGAAAGGAGTGAATGTCCTCGTTTTCTCTCTAACAAAAAGGCATCTCGGATTGTGTGGTAGACGCACATTTCCTTTATTCTTTCAAAATCAATTTAGATCCACTGCTGTCTGAAACCCTTCAGGTGAATGTCGTATAATATGTCAAAGAAATGTAATATCTTCTTGCCTTCACCTTTGTCCTCATTAAGACTGATGCCCAATTTCAAAAGCAGCTACTAGGTCAAAGACAAACTAAAAACAGGACGGCAGGTTGGTAAGAGATGACAAGTCTATTTCTGCAGCCAGAGGAACTTCTTCAGGTTAAATATGAAGGCCTCAGGACTATTACGCTTTTTTTTCACAAACAAAACGAAACTTACATGAGTTAAAGGAGCGATATGTAACTCTGACACCTAGTGTTTAAAATGGGTACTGCAGCCCAAACTCTAAACATTGCAGAGAGCTGTCTCCCCCCGCCCCCTCCTCTCTAGAGTGGATGCTCACGCAGGTCACCATGTGGTGGACACTGAAGCTTCAGTGTTTAGCCAGCTCTGCATCGGTCTGTAAACCTTTCTGCGTTCTAACCTCTCTCCATTTTTCAAAAGCATCTCCAATATTGATCCTAGTTTGAGCACGTTTCTGCTCGTGGAGCTTATTAGAAACATGCAGAGGTCCCATTCAGGAGAAGCCAGCACTTCAACATAGCATGTTTCCTTAATGTCTGATGATATAGTAAGGTCACTTTATCATTTCATTCAGCAGATATCTTACAGATTGGACCTTAATGGGGTACAGTTCTGAGCTGATGAACACAGAGGACACTTTAAAGAAGTATCTGGATGAGAACTTTTTAAATCTTCAGTCAGTCTTTTAATAATTCCTCTTATTTTCAGAGTCCATTTTTAGCATTTATCTCTGCCCCTTTTTTTTTCCAGCTTGCTACATATTTTATTGCAGAACAACGGCTCCACTTCCTCCTTTGCTTTCACTTAAAAATATTTGTTTCCATGAAGTCTTTTGAAAAATCCAAACAAACCAAACTGAGCGTTTGAAGCCGAGCGAGAGCCCGAAGGATGTTTCTTTGTTCAGTGAACGTGGTGGGAAGCAAAGAATCTGCGGAGCAAAGCAGCTCGTTTGTAACTTCAAACTTTGTGTAGAGAGTGAATTTACATCCGGCTTGAATCCAGGATTTAAGATATTAATGAAACTTCTTAGCTGTGCAAATGAAGACATCCGGATTCAGTGGAAATGAAAGCAAATAAAAAATGTCACATACACAAATAGAAAACACTTTTTATAGTGTTAATGAAGTTGTTAATCTGAAGGCACCTGAAGCTGTTCTCTATTCAAACGTCACTCTATACTCACACAGAAAATCATACATGAAGGGAAGTTGAAAATGTAAATACATTAACACAAAAATAAACTGTACAAGATACACGTTCACACATGGGGACAGCCGTGCAACACTCAGGGATGTGTCAACGATGCAAAGAAGTACTCCAGTAAAATATACACAATCATCTAAATGGCTGTATTTATGCAGAGAGGGGAGATTATTCTAAAAATCTGCTTTTGTCTTATCTGAGAGTTTCCATCGGTGGAACTTCTAAAACAGAGTCTGGTTTCTTTGCATGAAGGAGAGGATAGTTTGTTTCTTTGACTCTTATTCAAATAGGAGACACAAACTCTTATTTAGTCAGCAGAAATAAAAAAGCATCTAAATATAGAACAGCTTGACAGGGTGGACAATGACTCAATGATTTCAGTATACTAACATATCTGAGGTAGGTGACTTCAAAGGCACTGTGCAACTCTGAAAGCAGATCGCCATACCAAAATGAAAGCTCTATTTGGACACGCCTCCTTCATCCCTCAGCTCCCCCTTTCTCTCCTGCCTCCTTCCCCCGCCTCTCCTTTCCTGTTTCACAAGTGTCTGTGACACGAATGTGAAAAGATTCTGGGATCAATTTCAAGTGACGACATGCATTTCAAAGATGATTTTGTCTTTGGTTGGGAAAGTATTCTGGTCCTCCTTCAGTTGTACTCCATTGTATTACACTCCATTATTAAACCTGATGAACCAGCGTCATTGAGTGGGCAGGGACATCTCACTTCCCCCGCATGGTGGCAGGGCTAGAGAGGGAGGGGTTCATGCCAAAAAAGCATGTTTGAGTTTCAGCAGAGTGCACGTGAACAAGATGCATACACAGAGCTGTGAACAACAAACCCAGAGGGAAGTCATAACTGCACGATATATTCATGTTGTTTTTGTTTCTATTACACAAATAGACGCACACCACAGTGCTCCCACATGTGGAAAAGATGAGAGATATTAACATGTTCTGACGAAGTAAAAAAACACTAAGAGAAAAGAGGGAAGAGAGACTGAGTAGGATGGAGAGAGAGAGAGAGAGATGGTTCAGAGGCCAAAAGAGATAAGAGGGATACAGCTCGAGGACGTGTAGGCGGAGAGCAAATGTTAATTTATGGCGTGTTCGGTGCCAAAGTACTGTATCTCTCGTAACAGGAGAGCAGGTGCAGATTTGTAGATATTCACTTACAAGAGGAGTGGAGTCACTCTGACACAACCCAGACTTTTCCTTCCAAATATCCGGCTTATAAAAATGAGAACACGTGTCACAAATCTCTGCTTGGCTTAGTCTGGATACAGTCACTGTGGGGTTTCTTAAACGACTGCTGGACTAATAGTCACACTCCTTTTTATGTTCACATGTGCAGAGTCATGCATTTCGTATGTACAGTACAGTCGTAGTGGGCTTTGGTAACCTGATGGCAGTTTAATGGTCCTTGCAGCAAAAAATGTAAGGACCGATTTCTTAGAATGACAAGTGAAATGTGCAAGTTTGTTTTGGTGGATGATTTAACACAAACAATAACTCTGACACACAGACAGCTAACAGAACCCACCTGTCAATCAAATCTGCCCAGCACCCAATTAAGTTAGGCCTTAATACACAAAAGAGGCGTGGCCAGTTTTTACCTTTGGCTTCATTTTTCAGTCATGGACGATTCTGCTTGATCAGGACATGATTAGCATAGCTTAGCATAAAGACTGGAGGCAGGGGAAAAACCCAACCTGGCTCTGCTTGAAACGGACGACAAATGTCGAGCTCACTCAAGCCGTTTTCACACATGCACTCCTGAAAATATCTAGATCATTTCAGGAGGACTGCTGCGGATAATCTCTTAACCTGACTTTTCACATATGTTCCCCACAGCGGGAGACTATCCCTGTCAGACAGGAGGGGGGCCGGTGGGGCAGGTGGTCTCCTGAGGTAAGACGTGACGTAAAAAACAAAAGACGTGAAAGTAGCGGAGTATATAACGCTTTTACGAGAATATTTACCTTTACATCAATGCTACGTGTAGTCCAACAGAATCACACTATCAACTAAAGAGCAGAAAAGAACATACTGACAAACAGAAAACATAATGCAGCAGTTTAATTACGTGCACGGAGATCGTAGTGGTCGCGTGCTTACAGAATTTTCCGGAGAATATCCTGCTGCGTTCTAACATCAGCTCACTCTGTCTTGCTGTGGATAAATTCTAGGGGTCTGGCAGGAGAAAGTCCAGGTAAAGTCTGAACGAAGAATGCGTCTGTTTGCGTTCACACATATACAGCCTCTTTCGGCAAATCAGGAGTTTTCTGCAAGTGTGAAAGAGAGACATGTTGTATATTTTGTAGCTTTGGGGAGACTAAAAGTCATAAGCTTGAACTTTTATTCCTTCAAAGTAGATTCTAATTAAAATCCTTTTTGAGCACGAATTGTACATGAAGATGATGAATGGTTTAATCCTTTAAACAAAGAGAACGATAGACCGACCGACAAACAAACCTGCTGACTGAACAACATCACAGCCGTTCTGCTCTCACAGAGGAATACAACACAAGTGCTGTTTTCTGTTTCTGACTTTCCTTTTTAACTTTCATGACAGATTCAGAACATGAGCAGGCTCTCAGTTTCTGCTGCTCGAAGAGGGCAACCTGCTGAGATGGGCCACAGGGTGAGTGTGTGTGTGTATGTGTGTGTGTGTGTTAGCTTCAAATACACACTGGCAAATGAAAACAGCACCTCTTTATGCACACAGACACATGACACAGTATTTGACATGCCTGAAATGCTACAACATGTTGGACAACAACACCCCAAGCTTTTTATCTTACTGCTCTCAGTTTAGCAACGTATACACACATAAGCCCCCCCCCCACACACACACACACACACACACACACACACACACACACACACACACAGACACATCTGTCTTACTCGGTCTTGCCCTCATGTTCCTTTTATCTTCATGTTCCTTCTTCAGAACTCATTCATCTTAGTCTCTTCAGATGTGATAGTGCTGACTCTTCCTGCTCTTCATTTATTAGAAAAAATGATCCTCATTAGCATATTAGCATACTGCTAGCAGACAGATGTCTTCCCGGCCGGTGCCCCAAATCTGTTTGATAAACCTTCTGGATGATTTCTGCAGACGGAGCAGAAATGTGGCATGTGCAGGATGTGAGACGTGAACTGTTTAAATTCAAGTCTTTGTCTGAAACGTACAAATCTCTGGATGTCTTTTCATGAGAACATATGTGCTCACAGCAAAACCAGAGAATCAGAGGCTGAGATCAGAAGAAAGGACAAAACAGAGATTCATTAAGAGGAATAAAATAAGCTAAGTAGAGAAAAGATGAAAGAGACATAAAGTCAACATGGCGGTATGTTTTCAGGCCCAGAGGAAGCTCGAACACTCGACGTCTTAAACTCCACTGCCTGTAAGTTTGTGTTTCTGTGACGTAGACCAAAAGAAAAGTTTTCAAACTTTGAAACCGTGTTGGATCACCTCAGAGTTCACAGGCTTCAGAAAAAGACCTCAGAAGAACTGTTAAAGAAAAGTTGCAGCCAACATTTTTACATCTTTGCTTCTGAATGCCGTCGACGTCAGCAGCATCTTCTGCCTCTCGTCTGAATTTTGAACTTCATCCAGTTTGGCTTTTTAACTAACAGAGCGGCAAACACTGAATAAATCTGACTGATAATGAGTTCAGAAGGCATGAGTGTGCAGTCGAGACATTGATGAACCATCAACAAACTTTATTGAATGAAATATTCAAACAGTGGTAATAAGGCTGTGGACTGACTGACAGTGCAGCCTGCAGCATCAAGGCTTTCATGCATACATATCAGCGCTCCCCATGAATCCTCGCAGCTCCTGCAGCCGGGTTTTCTGATGCCTGTGTCAGACTCCTGAGACATGTTTCCCCAGTCCCAAAGCTCAGCCTGCAGGCTTCAGCAAATCCGCTGGAGGAGACCCTGAGAACCTGCAGTCATTATCTGTGAGCTCTGGTCTCAGACCCCCTGTGTCCAACACTTTCCTTCTGACTCGTTTACCTTCAGATCACAACTTACCAGACGAACAACTATGAGGTCATTGGATCAACATTACATAAACTAATAAAAGGATACATCATGTACAAAGACTAAAAATACAATAGTGAAGTCTGTTTAAATGTATTTGAAGTTAATTTTGCGACAGAACATCGTGTTAACCACCAGGCTGATTTTCACTGAGTATTTCAAGTTAAGTTTCAAAATCATAAAGATGAAGCAGTAATCTCTGCTCTGGGATGCTGTGGGCGTGTCTCAGTGTGTGTTGAAACCTAGCCCACTCACAGGAAAGACACGCCTCTCTCTCTTCTCTTTTTCTAGGGAAGTAACGATTCACTCAGCTCACGTTACGATTCTCACACAATTTATTTTACAAATTGAGACTGAAGACAAATTATGAGACGACTGAAAGAGATTCCTCTTCCTATTTTTTTCATGAAAACACCACTGCACCTTGTAATCTCTTTGGCTCTTGCACTCGTTTGAGCGAGCGGGGCTGCAAACCTGTCGATGCTCGATGTGATAGATCTTATTTATTCTTCGTTGTTCAGTTTTTCTCTCTCTCTCTCGTCTGTGTGTTTAAGTTTCTATCTATCTCTTGTGTGTGTCTGTACATTTTTCTCTCTGTCTCTCTCGTGTGTGTTATCAGGTAGGGAGTGGGAGCTGATATGATCTCAGTCTGTTCACTGTGTTGACTTTTAAACTCTGAGAATGTGACGACTTCACAACGACCCTCTGTGAGCTCATTCTGACAGAACACACACAGAGAGTTCTGATGGAACTCACCGTGTCTGTCTGTCTGTCTGTCTGTCTGTCTGTCTGTCTGTCTGTCTGTCTGTCTGTCTGTCTGTCTGCCTGTCTGTCTGCCTGTCTGTCTGCCTGTCTGAGCTGCTGGACACATTAGAATGGAGACATGTTCAAAAACACCCTGATTCCACATAATCAACCCAAAGAGAGGGTTTGAAATACGTTTATGGGATATTAGTGAACACGATCAAAGGAAAATCACCTGTGGTTGACTCCTCTTCATTGAGTCAATTACACCACAGTTCACCTCCAGGGAAAGGGACAGAAAAGGTCGTCATCTCTTTGCTTTTATTTAAAAATGATGCATTAAAATAAGGTTAATGGACCTCATTATATCCAACTATTACATATATACGGTTCCGGATAGAAACCAGTATCTGAGGTAAAGCTCTTCTGTTAATATCAAAGACATATATAAATCATAAAAAACACTGCATAATAATCATCTAAAAGGCTGAGAGAAAAGGGAATTTAGGACAATTGTGGAACCTTGTTGTTGCTGTGCGGTATCAAAGGTATTTTTAGCCCCGTTCACGTCCGTTTGTTAAGTTCTTACCTCAATACTGATCCTGACAAACCATCGGGTAGCCTCAGGCTGCATCTGAAAATCCTCACCCAAAAGAGGCTCTTCTTTTTAATGCTCCAAACTGGATGTAGATTCTCTTTTCAACTTCTGAGCTTTGAGATTTTTCGACCTGCTTTGCTCTGTTGCTGCTGTCAGTGTGCAAAACATGAATAACAATACTTTGTTTTTAGAAGAAGATATCCTTTACATGTGCACAAACAGGATCCTGTGGACATGCACTAATGGGCAGATGTCAGAGAGAGGGGGCTGCACACATAGCGAGCGATCCTGAGCTGGCAGGGGTTCGACGTCTTGCCCAAGAGCACCTCGGCAGTGTTCAGGAAGTGAACTGGCACCTCTCCACCCTACCAGACCATTTTCCAGACATGGTCTGCTCTGGGACTTGAACCGGTTCCCAACCTAAGTCCCATTAGACGAAGCTACTGCCGCCCAGTCTTGGTGCTGCATGTTTTGTATGCACTTTATTGGAAATGGAGAATATTTATTCAGGAAATACCGGCTGTTATAAACTGACCAATTTCTAACCTTTTCCTTTATTAAACAAAATATAATTGTCAGTTTTAAGAAACCTTACAGGCATGAGAAGAGTAAGAATATCAGTACTGTGACAAAGTGTAGCTTTATTGAGCCGGCATGTCTGGTGTTATGGGAAGCACCCCTGAATCCTGCAGCAGCTTTCCTGGCGTACCCCCGAGCATTCAGTATTCTTGCCCAAACATCGAACTGTTTGTCTAATGATGCTGAACAAGATGCTTCAGGCTCTGGGGAAGAGCTGTGGGCAATCCTGTCTCCCAGAAATAACAAGGACCAAGTAAAAAAAAACTGGGGGGGTGAAATTAAATGAAGTTTGAAAACCTTAAGTTTCAGCTTGAAGTGCTTTGGTGACAATTCTGCAAAAAAATGTAATTTGCTTGGCAGAAAGTCTGAGTGAGGACTTCACTGAATTTCTCTACATGTGATGTATGTCACTGGAGTGGAGATGAAGTTTCTATAATGGTTCTTTGTGTTTGTGTGGCTGAGAGGCTCCGAGGTGAAACAAAGATCTGTGTTATCGTCACAAAACACGTCACTCCCTAGTCTGTCTCCCTCGTTCACACACACCTTTATCTTTGTACGTCTTCACACTCTGACAGTTTAGCTGAACGTACAGTGCACACATGCAGGTGGAGACACAACAAAGTACACACATGCAAACACATCTACAGACCTTATGTCAGAGTGTTAAATGTGTCTGTGTGCTGATTAGTGAGTTCTCTCCTCGAGTAGGAAGTAAAGGGTTGAGGCAGTGTGTGTGTGTGTGAGGCCTGCACCTTTTGAAAGGACCTGTGTAGTAGTTCCCTGGGTTGAAATCTCGTATTGTCAGTACAGTACTGGAGTATTCAAACTCAGCCCTCCAGCAGCTTTTAGTGTCGGCTTTAATTTCAGTACCATGGAGAGCGACACGCTCATCATGACAGTTTGTCAGGAGTCTTTCCTGCTGTGTTGTTTTATTTCAGCACTCTGGAAAGCTCCAACAGACTGACTGCACTCAGCTGCTTTATGTGTTTCCTCTCAGTTTAATTTCACATGTTATATCAGCTAATTCTTCAATTTGTAGGAGTTTAATGTGTAGATTGTGGGTTATGCTAGTTTTGTGCACAACAGACAGTCAGACGGTTATCTGGACCTGCTAATCTATTGGCAGTTCTAAAGGCTAGTAAGGGTTGATAACTACAATTAATTTTAGCAGATGCTTTTGAAGCGTAATACATCTGGGAGTAAGGACAACACAAGCAAGGATCTAGAAAGGAGGAAGCAACATCAGTAAGTGCTGTCACTGACAGCTAGCTGGTAGTCCTGGCATACATGTATCTGAAGCAATCATCCACTCCAAGGCCATTGTCAGGTTTAAAAACACAAACAACTTTTATTCCAAATGTGTCACAGTGGGAGGTAGGTTGAAGACCAGTCGTGCTGCTGCATTTTGGATCATCTGAAGGGTTTTGATAGTGTACCTGCCAGAAGGGACTCACAATAGTCAATGCATGATATCACAAGAGCCTGTACCAGGAGCTGTGCAACGTGCTCTGACAGGTAAGGTCTGATACTCCTGATGTTGTACAGGGCAAATCAGCATGACTGGGCAATCAAGGGCACTTGAACCTTTCATGTTAGCTGGTCTTCACTAAACATGGTCACTTCCAGTTCCAGAAAAATAAAATCCCCAGAGCCAAAATCCAAAATGCCAAATTAGATGCTTTAAAAAAAGCAGTTCAAGTCCAAGAATTGATGTCACATTGGCTGCATCCACTTCTTAAGTACAATCTATGTTTAATACTTGCAGCTGAATACCACTTTATCTTTAGCAGACATGTCCCAAGGTGAGAAAAATCTCAGGTTTCTGACAAAAATACACAATTCTAAATCGCAGAGTGAGACCTTCTGTAAATCCACATTGCACGGACACTCCCTGCACAAACTAAACATCATGCTCACACATACATGGCATCAAAGAGATGGACACAGAATCACAAGCCCAAGGTGCAATAATGCATGAAAGGTCAAAAAAGCAGAGTGAGGAGGCCAGAAGAAATATCAACATAGCACAAGTGTCATTTTTCACACTCTTGTTCACACACACACGGGGGAGCTGGGTTAAATAAAAACATAGATCGTGTTTTCAAATATGACACCTTAGATTGCAATTTTGTAAGAACCCCTGTGGGGATGGATGATTTATGTTCTTATGTTCTTCTCTGCAGGAGGGGGAAGCTGACCTGGAATCATGTTGATTCTGAAGCATCACATCACTGTTCAAACATGGTAAAGGATGCACTTCTCGGCCGTGTGGTGGTGAGTATTTTCTCCCAGGGGTCTCATCAGTCCTGCGAGGTTTCTGAGGCTCAGAATGTCTTGATTAATCACGATTAATCAACTACAGGGACGTCCTCTTCTAAAGGGTAAAACAGCTCCGATAAGGTTTATTTAACCATCATTTTCTGCAGTAAATGTTCTTTGAAAATATTAAAACCAAACACATTTCTCTAAATTTCCAAAGTCATTAAATCACATGCAATATTTTGGGTTGAAAATAGCAGATACTCAAAATTTCAGGTGTATTGAGAGCACATCAGTGGCTTAATATGTGAATTTCAGAGCAGATTTTTACATCAAAACAATGTTCTACTTAGACACACCTCCTTCACCTCCCCCTTTCCATCCTGCCGCCACACTTCCTCCCTGTCCTGTTTTACACACAGGGTTCTGTAAGGCGGAGAGAGCAGATGAGTGCTAATCAACGTCTAAAAAAAAGATTCCGCGATCAATTTCAAGAGAACATATTCATGTCAAAGCTGGTTCGGTTGTTATCAGTTTGTCTTTATAGGACATAGGAAATCTTTCCATACTCTTGGAACAAAATGCCGTCGTTCTGCCCTAACGACACAGCGTCCATGTGTGGACGGGGTCGTCGCTCTTTCCCCAAGTGGTGGCAGGGCCGACAGTTGGACAGGGAGAGGTTCACTTAAAAGAAAAACGTATGAAACATGTTTGAGCCTCTGAGTGAAACATAAGATAATATAATACATATTAAATCTTTAAGGCTAAAAGCGAGTGGCTTGGAAGGGAAAAGTGTCCAAAGCGCACATTTTATCCACGGGGGTACTTCGAGGGTTAGTCCTGGGTCCCCTTATCTTCTCTGTTTACACCACCTCACTTCATGCAATCATCAGCTCCCATGGTTTCTCATACCACTGCTATGCTGATGATACCCAGCTCTTCCTGTCGTTCTCAGCAGACGATGTTACAGTCGCTGCAATAATTTTTGGGTCGTATTTGCCATCAATGTCAGAACACATTGGTTGATACGATTCCTGATTTCATATTTTTTCACAATCTCCAGCCCATGGCCCGAGCTTAAAATTGTTTGCTCCAGCGACTTAAATCTCTAAGTTTTTCATTGATTTTTGTTCCATTCGAATGAGTAGTTTGGTTTCTGCCCCTGCTGACCCTTGAAAGGAGACATACAGTGCAGTAACAAGCAGACAGACAAGTCATTACTGTTGCCAATCAGGAGCTCTAAAGACATAAACACAACCTCATCAAGTCATTTATGTCTCAGCCAGCTGTTAGCAAATGCCAGACATTCCCAGTGGACTGTTAACACAATCCACTCTACAGAAACAGTGGAGGTCTAGCTGTCAGGTGTGTGGACACAGCCCCAGTTTGGTGACATAATGGGATCTGCTGCATAGACAACCCCCCCCCCCCCCCCCCCCCCCCCTCCAGGACTGTCTGCACTGCCGCCACTCTGTCCTACTTCCAGCTTTATGTGGCAGCCACTTTTCTCTTTGTAGATGCGTCCTACAGAGCCATTCAAAATAACTATTCTTGGGGATAGGATTTTCCCATAATTAATCTCTTTGGTAGCTACTCTTGCGTAATAGGTCGTCTGTCAGTGTCTTTGAAGAACTTTTTTTCTGTGCCGCCTAAAATTAGGGTGAAAAAGACCTGAGTGTCCTGAAATTCAACTCCTGTAGTTTATGTTTCAATTGAGTTTCAGGATGGTGAGCATTCAGTACCCCCAGAAAATTGTCAAAGGGCTGCTACTGTGTCTCCCCAAAGGCTGAAAATGTCAGGTACAGCACTTTTTGAAGTCAGTCATGTACTGTAAATGTCTGCATAGACCGGAGAGTTCTCTCTGCCAATCATACACCCACACATTTGCAAATCATAGTCATTATTAAATATTACTGAAAGGCTTTGTTAAAGCCAGGAGCCCGAGATCTGAGTTTATGCTGGTCTATAATAATCATGCTACATCTGTGGATAATAAATGTGTTGGAGGGGACCAGTTAGTTTCTTATAAAAAAATCCCTCGTGCCTTTCACAAAGCTCAGGTGTGTTTGAGCCAGGTGATAGATGTACATGCCAGGAACCTGCCGTAAAAAATTCAGAACGGCGCATTCTTCCTGGGCCGACATTTGCAAGAAACACACATCTGACTGTACTTATTTGTACAGTCATTTTTATGCGAATGTGTGGGCGGGGCTTAGCAGCATGTGTTCATGTGTTGGCTCCGTAGGACTCCGCACTACAATCACTAAGAGGTCTACCTGATGACACTTTCAAAGGTACGGTCCAGAATGCAGAGGCCTTATCCGTCTTTAGAGGCAGATAGAACAATCATGCATGTGGGGTTTTCTGGATTGAAAGGATAAACTATTTGTTTAAGTGTTAGATATGTTTTTCTTATATACTTTAGTTATAATTGATCAGATACTTGTTCGTGTTTCTTCCTGTATGGACCCTGAGAGAGGGACGTAGTCATTCATGTTTCCTAGTGGTCTGTTGGTCTCTAAGAGAGAAGCGTGTCTGTCCAGGAGAACCATTTGGTCCCCGTTGTCTGCAGCTTTGATGATGAAGTTCTACAAGGATTTCGCCTCATATTTAATCTTTTAGCCCAAAATGATTTGTAGAAATGCGTAATACAAAATGTATTTTTCTGGTATGGATGTTTTGTGGCATGTGAAATCTGATTCCTGTTTGTTGGGACTACATGAGGAACCAGACTGATGTTATTACCATCATTACAGCTCATTGGGAGGCTGTTTGCTGGACAGACAGGGCAACAAAGCTTGCAACTGTGAATCAGAAAACTAATTACTGTCCAATTATGCTGCCCCCTTAAATTTGATAGAATCAATGCAGTGGTTTGAGCACTGCAGGAGCAACAGCATGTCAGGCTTACTTCACAAACTGAGTCCTAAAACTACCGGATTACTACCAATGTGATAGAATCAGCGTGACACCACACTCTGTACCACACAGACATCCCGACCCCTCTCTGATGTCTGCTGATGACCATCAGTGAAGTCAGCTTGTGAACCAAAAGATGGTAAAACCTCGTCTTTGCTCTCTAATGTGATTGACTCTGCAGCCGACAGCTGCCGGGCAGGACATACGCTCGTGGAGATTCAAAACTTATTTGCATTTTGAAAGGTGTAATAGTAAAGGACATACAGGTAACTGTCATTACACTTTAACTTGGACTCAGATACAGTCAAAATGTAAAATGTAGACACACTACAAACCTTCACACACTGAACCAGATGCATATTTTGATAAGGAGAAGCTGTGAGTTAAAGCAGCATCAATACAGATTTAAAGTCATAATAAATAAAATTGTGCTCCCTGGAAAATAAAGCAATCTCATTGCTATCCCACCGACTCCGCCCGGCGACAGAGGAGATGGAGCCATCTGATAGGACGTAAATAATTCAGAGCAATAGATTATCTGGCTTTTATGACTAGAGCTGCAGAAAGAAGGGCAGGGAGATGCTGACTGACGCACGCACGCACACACACACACACACACACACACACACACACACACACACACACACACACACACACACACACACACACACACACACACACACGTATGTTGTCACCATGCAGATCCTGCACAAACATGACACATACTGCAGACTCTTTGGTCCCTCACACCTCCAGAAACCGACTGTGTGTGCATGACATCTGCCTGTGGTCACCTGAATGTCTCTGCAACTAATCCAGTTTTAAAATAAAAGGCAATTTACTATCATTGGAATACAACTCACAAAGTAGTAGTAAGTCATTTTAGAGATTTTTGTGGACACCTTTAGCGGCTGCATGTGGAGCACACAGCTTTCCATTAACTCCAATTTACACCCATCTGCATCAGTTAAAGACTGCTCCAGTCGTCAAGCATGTTGACAGGCCTGGGGACAAAGAAGAACGACCCTTATTCAGTTTAGGTTGGTGGTTCAGAAGTGATGAATTGCCCAAACCACATAGTACACCATGTTGGAGTATCAGAGTACATTACAAAAGTCTACATTGAGTGAACAACACCATGGCGTGTTTCCTGCGGAAGGTTTTTGTGCCTAAACCAAACCAAGCAGACCACTGAAGGAAACCCTGGAAAATGAAAAACTTAACAGACCCTTCCTTGGATATCTTTGGGTGGGCTTTGACGCAGCATTGATATTTGACCACGTTTGGACGTACACCAGAATTTGCATCAAGCTTTTACGAAGACGATGTGATCTGTTGTATCAGAATCAGAATCGGGTTTATTGCCAAGTACATTTACACACACAAGAAATTTGTCTTTTGGGGGCAGGGACATTGTTCATGAGGCTAACAGCAGAGGCGAAGAAACTGTTCTTGTGGCGAGAGGTTTTGGTCCTGATGGACCGCAGCCTCTTGCCAGAGGGGAGTCTCAAACAGTCCATGTGCGGGGTGAGAGGGGTCGGCCACAATCTTACCTGCACGCCTCAGGGTCCTGGAGGTGTACAGGTCGTACGAGGATATGTTGCCATCAAAAGGCCTTTATGACAGGTCACAGTGCAATGCATGCTTAAAAAAAGCCAATGGCTTAAGTTGATTTAGCGGCTTCAGATTCACACTCCTGGTCGTGCTGGTTCACTGTCACTGTGTCATAAAGATGCTGCTCATGTTATTAGTAACTTGTGTGCTTTTCCAACGATGACAAGTCTCAGAGTGTCTATGATGAAATAATCAGATCTGATGTCGTCAAAATGTGAGGGAAAGCGAGAGAGCGAGAGAGAGAGAGCTGTCTAAATTGCACATAAACATTGGCAGTGGTTTGGTAGTGAGTCAGATCCCATTTAAAACCTTTGACTCTTAATTAATAGAGCGACAGGACAGATCTCATCCTGACGTCTTAGTATAGAAACATCATTATTAACACCAGAGGTCTGTGAGAATGGAAAGTCTACGTGTCTTTAAAACTTTTCAACCACATTTTATGCCAGTGTCAGCAGACGTCTTCTGACTCGTAAATCAACGAATCAATGTTCTCACAGACGTACAGTACATCAGACAGACGAGAGGCAGGAAGAGAGAGAGAGAGAGGGCAGTGGAATAAGTCAGAGTGAGTAGAGTCTGAGTCCTGGGAGGCTCTTCTGATGTGCAGTCAATATGAAATGAGCTTCACAGAAAGATAAACAGCAGAGCGCTTAATGTTGGCCTTGGCAAGCAACGTGAATCAAATCAGGAGACATTCAACCTTCCTGGAAAACAGTTCAGAGAGAAGAAACACTTATCGAGTCTAATGCTTAAAGCCGTTTGAGATCAGCTGACGTCTTAAGTGTCTGAAAGAGGCCGTGGCGATCAATGCTGAGTGAATGCTAATCTCTTCTCATTCAATACGGTTGCATCATTATAGTATTGAAGGAGTGTGGCCTTGACAAGGATGTGCTTTGAATCACCTGCTGGTCTCACCTAATTGAAAGAGAATCTGTGTGTCCTAACCGTCCAGCCCAGGACGTCTTCCCAAGGATATACTGTATGCTCACAGTTTGCTCTGTCTGTGTTTACTCGGTCATGTCTCTGTTTCAGACTGGACGGACTCCGGATTTTTATGTCAAGACCACCACTGAGAGGTTTATTTTTCCACATCATTAGAGTGAAAAAAACGCCTCTTTCTAAAAGAACAAATAACTTCAATTAATTTGTAGTTTGATTCCCCCCCCCCCCGGATACATCCGCAACCTTCCCGGTGTTACGCTCTGACCCAGAACTGCCGCCAGATACGTGTGCATTGCGTGTCCGCTCCGGTGCTTTACGGCTCCGTGCACCCTCGTCCGCACTGTTTGGCTTTTAGGTACAAAGATAGGAGCTGTGCGTGCTGAAGAGGACGCTCTGCTCTTGTTTCTGTTTCCAGGCTGCTGTTCTCTATCTCTTAATTGTCAGAGAGTTAACGCTGCCTCCAAACTTTTTTATCTGTTCCCTCCTTTGTTCTTTATCTGTCTCCTTCACTTTCTTACTCTTATTATGTTCTCGTGTCAGCTCTGCTTACCCTCCTTTTTGTGAAGCGATTTTTTTCCTGTAGATTATGCACGCATGCACACACTCCCCCTCTTTTCCTTCCTTCAAGGTTCATAATGAAACCTTATCAAGGCTTTTTAGTCTTAAAGCACTTTGTTCCTATTCATGCATCCCTCAGAGATTCCAGCGCACTAAGAGAACCCAGTTACACAAGGACTTGATTTAAGTTGAACAAATAATCACTCAGACTGAACCAGAGGAAAAGAAACTGCCTAAAATGGAAATCTGAGACAAGGACGTTTTTATTTATAGGATGAACATGTCACCACGGGGACAATATGACACCAGAAACTTTAGAAAATGAAATGTGAATCAGTGGAAGACACGATGATACAAAGCTATCTGTTCAGAAATAGATGGAACAGATTGCATGTCCCTCAAATGAAAAGTAGCTTTCTGTATCAGAAGTTAAAAGGAAAACCTTAAGAACAAAGATCAACGCTGCAGAGACACACGTCAAGTTACAATAACTCTTGAAAGAGCTCATTGAGACAGACGACGTGTGTTTGTGAGAAACAGAGGAGTCATGATACTTTTTAATCTATCCTTCATGATTTCATTGAGACATAACATCTTAAATCAATCATGCTATACTTCTCAAAGTGGGAGTTAAAAATAAAAAATGGACAACCAGGTTGCAACTTCACAGTTGCAATGAGAGTTTATTTACGCTGACCAAACACACCAAAAAAACAAAAACAACATAATGACTTAAATAATTCTGACAAAAGAGCAGAAACTGTTTAAACATAGAAAACGGTCTCTTAAAGCCTTCTGCCAAAATATGACACACACCAACCAGTCTGCTATTCTCACACACCTTTGAAACGCTGCTTCCTGTCCTCTTGGGCCAATCACAGTCATGCTCTGTCCTCTTGGGCCAATCACAGTCATGCTCTGTCCTCTTGGGCCAATCACAGAGGTGCTCTGTCCTCTTGGGCCAATCACAGAGGTGCTCTGTCCTCTTGGGTTAATCACAGAGGTGCTCTGTCCTCTTGGGTTAATCACAGTGGTGCTCTGTCCTCTTGGGTTAATCACAGAGGTGCTCTGTCCTCTTGGGCCAATCACAGAGGTGCTCTGTCCTCTTGGGTTAATCACAGAGGTGCTCTGTCCTCTTGGGTTAATCACAGTCGTGCTCTGTCCTCTTGCCAATCACAGTCGTGCTCTGTCCTCCGTCCAATCACAGAGGTGCTCTGTCCTCCGTCCAATCACAGAGGTGCTCTTTAATCAGTGCCACTTTGAAATGAAGCTCAACTCCCCTGGACTAAACTAAAAACATAGTATGGTCGAACAAAGGAAAACACTAATCCAACTTCCGGACATAATGAGGTTTAATCAAAAGTTTAATAATGAGGTGAACGTTCCCTTTTTGTTTACTTTAAACAGAAGAATAAGTAAAAATAACCTTTTATAAAGAGCACATGTATTCACACATACTTTGACATAAACATTGACTCATGAACGAGAGGACTGTTCCCCTTCCTCTCGGCCTTAACTTCAACAACAGGAGACAGTCGGCTCCATGACGAACCACTAAGCATGAACTTATCACAATAAGAGGAACTGCAGGGAACTGAAATCTGCCTTACAAAAGTGGACCTTTCAAATGAAAACAAAGGATGACTTGACTGCACGAATGAGACAAAAAGAAACTATTTAATTCTTAGCAGAATATTTGTGCCGCTAAGAAAACAGCGAGTTGTTGCATCACTGCTGTTTGCATTATGCTGGTTTTAGAAACATGCAAGGTAAAGTTAGATCCATGCATACTGTACACGGTCATAGTTTTTCTGGATGTGTTTAAGACGAGCTGTTCAGCAGGACCGTGATGGAAGTATTAATATATCTGGATGTCCAGCTTTTTCTAATTCACTTCAGGGAGGGAAGTTGTTTTTAAAGCTGTACACTGGTATCACATCCGTCTGGACTTCAAAATAAACCCTAAAAACAGCTGCTCCTCCCGTCCCAGCTCGTCATCCACAGAGTTAATAAATGTCAGTATGAGGGCGCAGCTACCGCAGCAGACTACAGCTTTTTTATCCCATTCAGACTCAAAACAAGAACAGATTGCACCGAGCTGCAGAACTTTATGGGCTTTTTGGAGCTTGAGTGTGGAGATCTAGATGATGAGGAGGTGAAAGAGATGTAAAGATGAAGACAAATGGAGGTGACATTGATAGAAATCCAAAGCAGCCATGTGGACAGAGTTTGAAAATGTGAGAAGTTGAAGATGCATCGAGAAGGAAAGAGGCAGAAAAGCGAGATGACGTTGAAATGATAGAGGAACAGAAAAAGGTCAGAGATAACTCTGACCCTGTGATTCCAGTGAGTTATGAGATCTCAGGAGCGACACATTTCTCTTCAGCGGGCCCATTCAGCAGAGGCCCAGAAACCCAATTATGTCTGAAAAGCTTTAATGTCTCCTATTACACCGCGGGCGACGCCGTCATTCAACTCATTCCTCCAACACATTGTGAATATCCGCTGTGGCTGTTAAACACCGGGCGACTATCGATGTCCTTACGAGGCAGAAATGTTCTGTCACCCTTCTGCTCTGAAGACTAAAGGGGCCCAGAGTTTGATGAATGAGAGGCGATTATACAGTTATTCTATGAGTCTGCAGATACACGGGAACGGAGAAAAGAATGACAGTCAGCTATTTGTCAGACAGGACTGATAAGCACTCGGCTGTCTGAGGGCCTGAACACTTAAACAGGTCGTGAGATGATTAATGGAAAATGAAAAATGTGTTTAAACACCTGCTTCTAATGTGAGGTAACATTTTCAAATTTGCATTTGAGGCGCAAAACTGGAACTACGTGATTTTTGTTTCAGCCTTAAAGGAACAACTCACCTTAAATCAGGTCAAGCTCATTTCTCGTTGCCAGACGGTCGCTGTTCTTTCATTTGATGAGATTCAGCTTCATTGTCATTGCGCAAGTAAAAGAACCGGGCAAGGAAATGCAATTTAGCATCGAACCAAAAGTCCAAACAGCTTTACAGTGCTGAGCGAAGTGCAAAATGAATTCTATATACCGTTAAATTAAAGTCCCCATGAAGCAGAACTTAAGGAATATCTCTACCGTGTCGTGACATATCTCCTACTCAAATGGGATAGAACCAATCACAAGATAGAAGGCGGGACATAAGGTTGGGATGAATTTGATTGGATTGTTTGCTGCGTCAACGCTTTTTAATTGGTTGAAAAGTTTAGTGAAAGCCCCTTAGTGCAGGAAGAGTCATCATTAGACATTTGAGACGTATTACAGGAAGAGAAAATACATTTATTTAGATGTAGATATACTCAGATAATGCTTTATTGAAACTGTGGATCAGTTCGGAGAGTAGGTCGTCTCTCAACCAGAAGGTCGAGGGTTCGACCCCCAGCTCCTGCAGCCACGTGTCTGATGTGTCCTTAGACAAGACACTTAACCCCAAGTTGCTCCTACTGCTTCGTCGTTGGCCTACAAATGTGAATCAATTAGCGATTAGTTCCTTCTGTTCGACGCTCAGGGTGTGAATGTGTGACATGAATGATATCTTCTTGTAAAGTTAATTATCACTCTTTGTATTCTGTATTCAACCAGGACTAGTTCATAACTTATACAAAGTTAAACCAAATAAAGTTCAGTTTCATTTTCCAGAGCTAACGCAGCTTCAGTTGTTCACGCTGATGAGGCTCTGTGGTCAGGTGAAGTCGTGAGTCTCATCAAACGAACCTGAAAAAAAAACTCACACTCGTCAGTTTCCAACACGTCCTCTCTCTCCGTCTCTGTTTTTCACCTTCATCTTTTCATCCCTCTGCAGCGTTGAACTGTTGTGGGATTTTACTTTATTTTATTATTTTATTTCATTCCGCATTCTGGCTACTGTTCTGCCTCTGATCAATAATAAATCAAACGACCTGAAGAAAAAAACACACTCAGCATGCAGAACAACACACACACACACATGCACATACACACACACACACACACACACACACACACACACACACACACACACACACACACACACACACACAAAACACACACACACACACACACACACACACACACACACACACACACACACACACACACACACACACACACACACACACACACACACACACACACACACACACAAACACACATATCTGAAGCAGTAAACAGTCTGCTCTCACTGTACCAGCGCCAAAGCTACAACATGTTCCAGGCATTATTGGAGAACGCGGTCAATGTGCTGTCAGTCATTTTTTTATTAATATTAGTTTTTCCTAACATTGTCTCCTGGGTCAATAACGCTTCGACCAGTCATGAGAAAGTGACGGGCAGCATTTAATTCTGTTTTTATTGGATGAAGAAATGAATCTCAGTGGAATAAATCTACAATAAAAATCCCCCAGAATGAGAGAAGAAGAGTCAAACGAGTCTACATGCAAGAGATGTACACTTGAAGTCAGCGTGGTTTGAATAATCGGAGACTTGGATAATGGTGGGATATTTATTTTTAATTAGAGTGATAAGCCCCCCGAAGTGAAAGCTCTGCAGGGTGTCAGTACGATATCACTCTCAAAAAGGAACGCAATAAGGGCTTGGGAAAAAAAGTATATTGGAGCACACAAATGACTTTTAGGTTAAAGCTCTTGAAGTTGTGATGCACAGTACTTTTTTATCTTCAAAATCTGTCCAATCAGTTTCCTTTCTGTAAAGTCATGTAGAGACACCTGGATGGATTTCATCCTGTAAATCTGATTGGGGAAAAAAAGCCCTGTCCAAAGTCAATGATGGACTTAACTCTGTGACAACAAGGGCCAATCACAGCCCCGATCAGCTTCTCCCGACCAGTCGAATGAGTTGCTAGCATTTGGTCGTATGCGACTCTTGCACAGTAAGAGCAGACACATGAGCTAAGACCCTCAGGGCTTTATGAAGCAGCATTGCAACAGCAGACATGTCTGTTTGATGTGTGTTCCCCTCCTATAACGTCAGCAGGAAATAGCTGCAGACCTCCTGTTGCCAGGGAAAAAGCTGTTCTTTAACCCTTTATCGCACCCAAGCACATTTATGTGTTTTTGGCTTTTTAATTCTAGCATATTTTTTAAGTTTTTCATGCATATTGTTCATGATATATGCAAGGTTGTGCATTTTTAAGTGTTCTCAGGTTTTTTCATGTATTTTTTATTGTTACCCTTTTGTAAACAATGTAGCATGAAATACTCACACTAAGGAACCTTCGCACATAAATGTGCGCATTGAAACCCATTCAAATCACTATTTTTGATCCTGCTAAAATAAAAAGTAGAAAACATGCATCTCCTAATTTCTCCACTTCATTCGAGGCCTGGGGCTTTAAGTGTGTGCTCTGAGAGATTTTTTTCCAGATTACATCATTTTTACCATATATGGCAAATCGAGAAAATACCTGCTTTTTCAGATAGGGGGCGCTCACACTTGATCCTGCTAAAATACAAAGTAGAAAACATGCATCTCCTCATTTCTCCACTTCATTCGAGGCCTGGGGCTTTAAGTGTGTGCTCTGAGGGATTTTTTTTTCCCGCTTACGTCATTTTTACCATATTTGGCAAATCGAGAAAATACCTGCTTTTTCAGATAGGGGGCACTCACACTCACTCAAATCACTATTTTTGATCCTGCTAAAATAAAAAGTAGAAAACATGCATCTCCTAATTTCTCCACTTCATTCGAGGCCTGGGGCTTTAAGTGTGTGCTCTGAGGGATTTTTTCCCCGATTACGTCATCTTTACCATATATGGCAAAATCGAGAAAATACCTGCTTTTTCAGATAGGGGGCACTCGCACTAAATCCTCACCGTCCTCTCTCCACACAAGCTCTGAGGCATTATGTTTGTGTGGGTATGTGAGTAGTGTGTGTGGGAATGTATGCATGCGAGTGTGTGTGTTTGTGTGTGTGTTTGTGTGAGTGTGTGTGTGTTTGCGCACGTGTCTACAGCGTGCACATTGCAATACCGTATGACCGAATGCGTAAGAAGGCAGGTAGCTTTCAAATGGCACCTTTTCCATATCCTCGGCGTTTCATTTGTACTTTTTATGCAAACGTTCAAAGCACCACGTTATTTTTTATGAGGAGGTACTACACCACTACAGAGGAGCGCTATACGATCATGGAGTTCGATCTCAAGCCCATGGAACACGGGGATCGAGGTCGAACTCCGTAACCTCGGATTCGGACACCTGGATGAGGTATGTTTTCGCATTCCATAAAAGACATATACATACACTTGTTTTTTTTATTTTTTCTGAATTTATCTGCTTGTCTGAGATGTTTACTATTCAGCATTTCTTATAAACACCTTTCATCATCTTTGTCTCTGGTCATTTTTTTGTTTTGCAGATGATCTCTACATTCAGCTGCAGGAGGAGGAACAGACGGTGGCCCTTGGCCCTTTTTTTTTATCATGCTGGAGTGGACATTAGTGCCCTCAACGCCTACATTGTGTGGACAGCCATTGATCCCTGAACTGTTCTGTATGCCCTTGTTAAGTTATGTTGTTATTGTTATTCAGGTTATGTTCACTTATAGATCTTGTTCTTGCTCTGTTTTATGTTGTTATAATAAATAAGTGGAAATGTTACATGGGCAATAGGTGAGGTTCTTTGTTACAGCCAGTCTATGGTTACAGCACACAAAATAATGAATATTTGATAGCTATGATTACGACCGATGCAGGTTTAAAAAATTTAATTCAGAGAATAGAGTAAATAATCAAAAAGAATAAATAATCTAGTTTGCATAAAGTATATTGAAAATAAATCATTTATTGTGCATTTTAGACCATAAAATGGAGTTGCATCATGACAAAAACATGGCAATTTAAGGGTTAAAAATTAAATAAATTCATTAACATTTGATATGTATGATATGGGCAGATACTGGATTAAAAACTGACAACAATTTTTTTTTTAAAAACCCTATAATTCATAAAGATTTTATAGCTTGAGTTTTCATGTACACATTTATGTGCAAAGGTTCCTTAGTGTGAGTATTTTATGAAATATGACACTGCAAAAAAAAAAAAATGCAAATAAATAAATGTTGCTGCTAATCTTTCACATATACCAGGCTGCAATAATCAAACCATAAATAATCTAGTTTGCATGAAGTATATTGAAAATAAATCATTTATTGTGTATTTTAGACCATAAAATAGGGTTGCATCATGACAAAAACATGGCAATTTAAGGGTTAAAAATTAAATAAATTCATTAACATTTGATATGTATGATTAGGGCAGATGCTGGATTAAAAACTGACAACAAAATTTTTTAAAAAAACCCTATAATTCATTAAGATTTTATAGCTTGAGTTTTCATGTACACATTTATGTGCAAAGGTTCCTTAGTGTGAGTATTTTATGAAATATGACACTGCAAAAAAAAAAAAAATGCAAATAAATAAATGTTGCTGCTAATCTTTCACATATACCAGGCTGCAATAATCAAACCATAAATAATCTAGTTTGCATGAAGTATATTGAAAATAAATCATTTATTGTGTATTTTAGACCATAAAATAGGGTTGCATCATGACAAAAACATGGCAATTTAAGGGTTAAAAATTAAATAAATTCATTAACATTTGATATGTATGATTAGGGCAGATGCTGGATTAAAAACTGACAACAAAATTTTTTAAAAAAACCCTATAATTCATTAAGATTTTATAGCTTGAGTTTTCATGTACACATTTATGTGCGAAGGTTCCTTAGTGTGAGTATTTTATGAAATATGACACTGCAAAAAAAAAAAAAATGCAAATAAATAAATGTTGCTGCTAATCTTTCACATATACCAGGCTGCAATAATCAAACCATAAATAATCTAGTTTGCATGAAGTATATTGAAAATAAATCATTTATTGTGCATTTTAGACCATAAAATAGGGTTGCATCATGACAAAAACATGGCAATTTAAGGGTTAAAAATTAAATAAATTCATTAACATTTGATATGTATGATTAGGGCAGATGCTGGATTAAAAACTGACAACAAAATTTTTAAAAAAAACCCTATAATTCATTAAGATTTTATAGCTTGAGTTTTCATGTACACATTTATGTGCGAAGGTTCCTTAGTGTGAGTATTTTATGAAATATGACACTGCAAAAAAAAAAAAAATGCAAATAAATAAATGTTGCTGCTAATCTTTCACATATACCAGGCTGCAATAATCAAACCATAAATAATCTAGTTTGCATGAAGTATATTGAAAATAAATCATTTATTGTGTATTTTAGACCATAAAATAGGGTTGCATCATGACAAAAACATGGCAATTTAAGGGTTAAAAATTAAATAAATTCATTAACATTTGATATGTATGATTAGGGCAGATGCTGGATTAAAAACTGACAACAAAAAAATTAAAAAAAAACCTATAATTCATTAAGATTTTATAGCTTGAGTTTTCATGTACACATTTATGTGCGAAGGTTCCTTAGTGTGAGTATTTTATGAAATATGACACTGCAAAAAAAAAAAAAAATGCAAATAAATAAATGTTGCTGCTAATCTTTCACATATACCAGGCTGCAATAATCAAACCATAAATAATCTAGTTTGCATGAAGTATATTGAAAATAAATCATTTATTGTGCATTTTAGACCATAAAATGGAGTTGCATCATGACAAAAACATGGCAATTTAAGGGTTAAAAATTAAATAAATTCATTAACATTTGATATGTATGATTAGGGCAGATACTGGATTAAAAACTGACAACAAAATTTTAAAAAAAAAACCTATAATTCATAAAGATTTTATAGCTTGAGTTTTCATGTACACATTTATGTGCGAAGGTTCCTTAGTGTGAGTATTTTAAAGGTGCATCTAAGGGTTAAGGTTTAGCTTGTTAGCTAGTTTTTGTTGGTGGTGCTGACTGTGTGTGCATAGATCTGACTTCAAGTTCTGTCTATGGGGGTATTTAAAGGTAACCTTATTCTATGCTCCATGCTGATTTATCACATACAGAGTGAGCACTCCGATCGTATTTGACAATCAGACTGTTCAGCGTGAGCTTCGGTTGTTTGTTGTAAACCATTCACTCGTACAGTGTCAGTAGACATATTCACAAAATCAGTGTTCAGTGAATGCCAAGTCTTAGTTTGTCTCAATAAATCCAAAGTCACACACAAGCACAACAAACTAGCAGGGTTAGACCAGCCACTCATGTACACTATGCAGTCAAGTTACTGTATTTGTCAGGTGGCTTTGAAGAGAGCAGTTTACAGCTGTTTCTGAGGAAAGGGTCTTTTCTTAACAAAGCGGTCTACCTCTTCAGGGATCCTTTCTGTTATGTTGTCAGACACTTAGAACAACAATCTGAGCCTGTCAGTGGGGAACAACATGAACTCTGAGTGGATGTACTTTTGGGTTTCATCTTCTCTAAAAGGCAGGATAGTACCCTAGATATTTTAAAGCCTGCAATTGCCTGAATTTTCAAACATCTGCAAACATCTGTTTCAGAGTCTTCCCTTTTAGGAGCAGTGCTTACATTTACACACATGCTGCACAATAACATGTGAGGCTCCACAATAATATGCACATGTGTACAGTGTTATGACTTGAGGGTCAGGGCCACATCAGTGTGACCCCGGCTTGTTGTGTTTTGCCCGGCGGTCGAAACCGGAGAATTTTCAAATCGACAGTGTTGTGAATGAAGATGATTACACAGCAGTGAGGGAATGCTTCTCTCCCTGCGGTGCATGTGTGTGTTTCTTGTTGTGTGAGTGTGTTAGGACTTGACATTGTGCACATTGAGCCGTGTGTACGTATTTAAGCCTGCGTGATTGCTTTGAGTGTGTGTGCGTGCATGAACAGTGGAGTTTGTGTTCGTGCTCTGAGGGTGTAAGCCTTCTTTAGATAAGCTATCTACAGCACCCAGACACTGTAACACAGCACCAATACACATGGTTATCTCTGCTACAGTAGACCCCTGGGGAAAGAGAGAGAAAATGAGGGAAAAGGAAGAGTAGAGGAAAGAGAGCATGAGGACTGTGAAAGGCTGTGCAAGTGGGAGGAGAGAAAGAGATATCAGCAAGATGATGGCGAGTTTAGAAAAAGAAGAGCAAACTGTATTCATATAAGATCATCTGGCTGTGTTTGTTTGACTCATCCATCAATCTACTCCAATCTTTGTCCCTGTGCAAACTTGGGGGCGGCAGTAGCTCAGTCCGTAGGGACTTTGTTTGGGGACCTGTGGGTCACAGGTTCAAGTCCCGATGCAGACCAAAATATGGAAGTTGGTCTGGTAGCTGGAGAGGTGCCAGACCACTTCTTGAGCACTGAGCATTGAGCAAGGCACAGAACCCCCCCCCCCCCCCCCCAGCTCAGGGGCGCCTCCTGAGGGCTGCCCCCCGCACTCTGACATCTCTCCATTAATGCATGTCCACAGGTCGTGTTTGTGCACGTGTGTGATTCAGGCCTGTGTGTGTGAGAAGCATGTCTCTAGAGTAACAGAGTAAAATCCCCCCAAAAAAATCCCTTTATTACAAGATATTGAACACAGGCTAGTGTGGACCACAGCTAATGCCAAAACAAGAAACTTGCAGAGTGTCAGATCTTACAGTTTTGAATTATTTCAATTACAGCTGCTGTTGTCGGCGACCCTGCAACCTGCAGTTACATTTCTGATTGGTGCACATGAGGTCGGGGCAAGATACCTAACCCTAATGTTGTGAAACTGCAAAAAAAGAAGAACAGATAAGAGAGAGAGAGAGACTCAGACTGTTGGTGAAGAGACAGAGAGAGAGGATGGATAGTGAAAGAAGAGAGAAGGAGGGATGAGGAACTGAATGACACAAGAGGTTGCTGTAAATAAAAAAAAGTCAAGGAGATAAGGGTGATGAAAAAAGGAGAAGAGACGAGGAAATGAGGGCAGAGGAGTCGAGGAGGGACTGTTGGGAATTCAAATGTTAAAAGAAGAGAGGGAGGGAGAGGGTGATGTAAGAAGATGAGAGAGGGAGACGGGAGAACATGAGGAAAAGTAGATGAGACGACTGCAAGGCTGTGAGGGGAGACAAATGATAGGGAGCGAAGGAGGAGGGAGGTCAAGGAGGGTGGGAGGGCGGGTGGGTGACGTCAAAGAAGAGAGAACGATAAATGTATGAAAGAGAGAATAGAAGTTAAGTTGGGATGAAACAAGAAGGGGGAAGAGCAATGAGAGTTTGTTGCTGATGAAAGAGGAGAAGTTAAGAATTGAGTGACAGTTAATGCTTTTTTTTTGTTTATTACATTTCATCCCCCAAATTTTCATCATCTGTGAAGATAAAATCCGTGTAAGACTCTGAGCTCGGTTAGTTTGATCTTTTTAATTCAAATTGTGTGCTACAAATATTCCCTCTGTATCTCCGCGATGCACTGGATTGAAAATATAATCGATTTGTGATGTGCTGCACTTCTTCTAGCGCAGCTGGTTCTCCTGATTTTAAGAAGAGAGGGAATCTTTTTGTACACTTAGTCTGCACTAATAATGAAGTGAAGACACTCATCAATCATATCACGGCTTTTCATACACCAGGAACAGGTTTTTTTAAATTACAGTAAGAGTTCATCTTCTTTGCCTCTTTACACGACTTTCTCCGACAGAAATACGACCATGAGCTTATTTACACCTTTTGTTTACAATAAGGCGGCAAACACTGATAGCTTTAGTCATTATGAAAGGAGCGAAAGGGGAAGTCAGACGAGGTTGTTAAGAGAGAGAAGTCCATTAGTGTTTTTTGTTTTCCCCCAGGAGGAAAACAAAAGAGCACTTCTGTAAATTAACTTGTGTGCCTAAATGAACCAACATAACTTGCATACTAATCAGGGCTCCAACGTTTAAGGAGATCTATTCTGCTGATGCATATTTAAAATACATACTGTACATATAATGTTACGTTGTTGGATGTTCATCCTGAACCTCGGCAAAGTTTTTTCAATCACAACATACACAGCTGTTGGCGACTGCAAACAGAGCTGGCCAATCGGAGGAAAGTGAGCACATTAGAAGGAGGGGCTTAAAGCTGAAATGAAGCGTTTCAGGCAGCTAATGGTCGACTAAAAATACCCCTTTGTGCTCAAGTTGGCTCACAACTGATTAAAACAATTGGCGGGCTTGTGTTTGAATCCGTAATGTTGAGAAATAGGCGTCTCTGTATGTGTAGTGGTGTGCACGATGAGCTGCATGAGCTCAGGTTATTCTGGCGTGGTGGCAGCGGCAGATCCAGGCAGTGGCCTGTGTCACCTTCACATCATAAATCAACTATTTGGGCTGTGTTACAACAGGCTAGCTTTCTTTACATTTAAATGAAACACATTTTGAGTATTTCAAATTTCCTAAAAAGCACTAGTGCTAATTTAAAGCCAAACTACCATCTTTATAAACCTAACCAGGTACATTTGGTTTCCAAACCTTTAAGAGTCTTTGCATGTTTCTTGACATTAACCATGTGTTCTTTGGTTTTTCTGTATAAAACAGGATGATATCAGGACTTGTGCCATAGACGCCTGAAGCCTTGAAGTGCTCCATGTGGTTGCATGGCCTTGTTGGGGTTTACATTTTAGATACAGTGCAAGGCTTTTAAGGTTATGTGAGACGGCAGATGTGCTTTTATTATTCAGGTGAGCAGAATTTAGACCACAGACACAGTTCATCTGAAGTCCACCTCACTCTCTCATGAGTCTGTGTCCTTTATCTCCTATCCACCTTCTCCTCCAAATGCATTGCTCTCTTTTCCACAGGAATATACAAAGACGTACTCTTTTAGATGATACACTTTTCTTTGCACCACAGCACACTAGACTCCACGTTGTCGCAGGGTTTTTGGGTTGTCTTCAGTGGTTATATCGGTCCGAGGCTTGACTGTTGAATAGATAATTTTGAGTTGTGATGTTTTATGGATTCACACAAACCTCCTCTCCTGACACCTCCCACTCTGACCTGTATACATCCCTCCGTGTCATCCCTGCAGCATTTCCTCTCGTACACCTTCCCCAATTATTCTGTCATATCTCCCTCCTGGCGTGTGAGTGTGTGAGCGTGTGTGTGTGAGCGTGTGTGTGAGTGTGTGTGCAGAAATCACAGGTACTCTGACATCTCTATCCTCACAGATAATTGTTAGTCAGGTCATGACATCAAACAGCTGCCAGCAGAAACCTATAGAGAGACAGAGAGAGCGATGAAAACAGGTAGAGAAGACTTTTGAGTTTTGTTCGCCTTAATGCTCAAAACAAGACACCAGCAAAAACTCCTCCACTCCCACACACACCGACAAAAACAACAACAATGTACACACCAACGGAGACAGACAGAGGTGCACACAAACACACATGGAAAGATGTATGCATGAACCACTCAGACGATGAAAGAGAAAGGGGGAAAGAGGGAATTAAGAAGGTAGAAAGGGGAGTCACATCCGAAACTATATGACATATTTTTTTGGGTTTCAGGCTGTAGTATTCTTTGTGTTGTTCTTTTATGTTAACAGTGTTTGAATCGGCCTATTAATCAATCATTACTGTATTTGTACAGCGATGACTCATAACAAGTGTTATCTCGAGACACTTTACAAAAGAGCATAATGGGATAATATGCAGGAAGGATTTCTCCTTTGCATTCCTCATGTTCCTGTTGTCCACACTTCCTTGCCGCTGAGGTGGAGGTCGGAGCAGGCCGTGCATGAATGAGGACGGCGGTGGTTGTGGGGACGACACAGTCTGATGGTGGTGGCTGGATGTCGGGTGGTGGATTAGTGTCTGAACCATCTCCAGGGACAGTGGGGGTCTCTGGAATCCTTATTTTGAGGGTCGTGAGTTAAAAAGTTTGGGAACTCCTGCTTCAGTCCATGCTTATTTGTGAGAAATGAAGTTCTTCAAAACTTTAAGTATGCTGCTCGGTCGATGTTTGCGTGTTTTTCCAACAGAAGGTGAACACATAAGGAAGTCAGGGAGCGGGACAAAGATCTAAATAAGTTTAACTTATTCATTTTACATCTCTGCTACACTATCCACATTACCAACAGCATCTTGTCCTGAGAGAGAAACAGTCACGCCAGCAATACAAAAAGGGTAAAAGAAGACGGGATATTTTAAGACAAACACAGCCTGTAACGTAGCACGACAGATGTCTGTCTCATGCAACGCTCAAAGTCAGCCGGCATGGAACACGCGGAGAAGTGGATCCTGCACACCGGGCGCCGCCACATGGCCCAGGAGGAACTCTGGTATGTTTTAAACTTGGTCGATCGCTTATTCTGGGATCTTCAGATTCTTACTTCATGCTGGCGGCAGCAAAACTGGTTGTAGTGTCAGCATTGTTATCCTTGCAGACAAATGCACCTGATAAATGAATGCATGTCCATTTAAATCGCTTGTGTTGCTACTGACAGACATTTATGAGCAGGCACAGGTTGTTATTCAATGTGTCTATCACTCAAGGGATCTTTTCCATCAATTTGCCAAAGAGAGACATTTTTACAAGCAGTAAAAAGAGTTACTAAATTGCTCTCTTCAAAGCCACCAGGCTCCACTGACAAAAACACTCGTTTTACTTTGCAGAACACAGAAGCTGCAGGTCTCCCAGGGTGTGTCAACCCCCAAACCATTGTACCTAAACTTCTTCTACGTGTTTGACTTGTCCCATGTGAGCTTTACGCCTAAAATGCACAGGGTATCTGTTGCCTTTAGGAGGCAGATATAAAAAGAGATGGGAATACAGAGAGGAGAGGGCTGGGGTCCATACAAGGCGACGCTGCTCCTTCGTGTTTCTAATGAACCCCTGTGGTAATGGAGCCCTGAACTGCAGCAGCACTGAGCCTACACCGACATGATTTCCCCATTAGTTGAAAACCAGCAGACATGTTCAACTTGGCCCTGACACAGACTGTGGGGCTGAGCTTAATGCATTACATGGGACTCAGCCCTGTAAAAAGTGCTGTTTGTTCCACAGCGGGTCATTCTGAGCCAGATTTGCGACACAAATAGACGAACAGGCCATTGATCCCGCAGATTCAGTCCCTGAGACGCCACATCAAACTGTTTAATGTTGAATTATTGAAGGAGTTTCTTGCAAGGCATGAGACCCTTCAAGAGTTTATTTCCTGCTCTGATAGAACAGAGTCATTCTAGACTCAAAGATTAAATGGACCTTTTATAAACATGGAGAGGCTGCTCAGATTGCAGGCGCTTGGAGGCGTCGACTTGATCTCCGATGCAGGTGAGGCCTTTGGTCCACCAACACTTTTAGTTCTGCTTCTCAAGAGGAACTTTTTAAGTTACTTTGAAGTTAGATGGCAAAGACGGCTGAGCAGTTTGCAGCTTCACAGAAGCATACAAATAAATGAAGAAGCCTCAGAATAAAAACACTGTTTGCTGCTGCACACTCAACCTGCAGGCTGCAGAGAAGCCAAGAAAGACTGCAGTTACTGGAATGACCACATGAGGCTTGCTGCCAAATTCTAATGACTAACTTTATAGTGAAAATAAAACGGTCTATAACCTAATACAGAAACAGTTTTTGGCTAAAACCATTAGGTGTCTTATAGCCCAAATACTGTGATAGCCCCGTTCTTATGTTGCTATCAGGCTATTTTCTGCACATTTAGAATCAACCTGCGTTGTTTTCTGCTGAAGAACATTAGGCTGTTGCCTTACAGCGAGGAGGTTCGGGGTTCAAATCAGAGGACCCTTTCTGTGTGGAGTTTGCATGTTCTCCCTGTGCATGCATGGTTTCTCTTCCCGGGAACATCAGCTTCCTCCCGCAGTCCAAAGACATGCTCGTGAGGTTAATTGGTAACTCTAAATTGCACGTTGGTGTGAGTGTGGCTAGTTGTCTGTCTCTACATGTCAGCCCTGTGATCGACTGGCGAACAGTCTAGGGTGTAACCTCGCCTCTCGGCCAATGACAGCTGGGATCGGCTCCTTCCCCCTACAACCTAAACAGTAAAAACAGTATAGATAATTGATGGTACAATAGGTCGGTCCATGCCACCTGACAAAAGACTGATATGAAATGTATTTTCTGGAACATTTCTTGCGAGAGCGCCTAAACACATTTCTAAACCACTTCCTATCGTTTTCAACCCTGCAGCAGTCTGCACATCAGAAATGCTGCCACATGTTTTATTGCACAGACACAGCACAAACATAAGGTTTTCTAACAGGTTCAAGTGGTTTTTAGATTTTGTATACTACTGTAGTTAGATTGCTTTTTAGCTTCAGCCGCAGAAATAAATGTACTGAAAAATCCTCCTCTGAGGTTTTATGGCCTTTTTTCTACATCCATCAATATGTGTGTGCTGGCTTTCCTCAAGATAGTGATCATGAATAATAAACAGCAGGAGAGAGCCAGAAAAAAGGGCTAATCAGCTCATTACTCAGCCCAAGATGAAACAAACAAAGCAATAACCGTAGCTGTGAATGCTTTAGCGGGGTTATCAGCGTGCTTAAAAGGAGCTTTTGACCAATTAGTTTGCTTCACTCAGACCGCTTGGTGTGTAAAATAAATGTATGAATCACTATCGCAGAAACATACTTGTGGTATGAGATGGGTTTCGACAGCTTGCTCACATGAATGAGTGGCTGAGGACATCGGGGGAGCTGGTGGTTATAGCAGGTTCAGCTCGTGAATACATAACAAGGCTGTGGCAGGCTGAATGTGTTTCTGTGCTGAGAGGCCTGTGGTCTGAGGTCTCACAGTCAAACAAGCCTTTAACAGTTTCCATAAAGCTCAAATGAGGTAACAGCTACATCAAGGTTTATGTGCACAGAGAGGATTAATTAAGAATGACTTTGTTAAATGAGCTCGAAGGGAAGAAAACAGACCCTGCTGTCTGTGTTTGGGCCATTTCAGAAGTTGAGGCTGGTAAAACTTCAGCAGACATCTTGGAACTGGAATTATTCCAGGTTATCTCACAGCTGCTGGCCCATTGTTCCAGTAGAAAGTGTAATGTTTGCATTGTCTTCCTTGAGTGGAAATGTGCCTGATAAAAGTTCATCCTCAATACAATATAAGTCCTTTTCACTGACAACATCACTCAAAGCACGAGCAGAACCTTTTTTATGTACCAGAAACATATACTGTATGTGTGTGTGTCTGTCTCTCCAAAGCAATCACAGTTAGAAACACTGTAACTTTGTTTAGCAACAAGTGTAGTGTTTTAAAGATCCCATATTATGCCCTTTTTGGGTTCATATATCTATTTTATGTGCCTACTAAAGTACGTTCACAATCACTAATGTTCGAAAAAAGTGTCTGTTTTCATGTACTGATGATCGATGCAGCCCGTCTCATCTGCCTGTGTTTGCAACGCTCTGAATCCCCCCCGAGCAGGGTCCCCACGTGTGCCAAGTCTGACCTGATTGGTTGGCCGATCTGCTCTGTTGTAATTGGTCAGTTGTTCGGACAATTCCCGGAAATGTTACACCCCTTTTACCATATTGGGAATGTAGCTAATGTTCAGCATGAGCTTGTGCTTGCCACAACGAGCCAATGGGCTTGGATCAGTGACATCATCGCAGTGTGATATCACACTGCCAATTTTCAACGAGGGGGGCTAGAACCGAGCGTTACATGCAGCTACTGCTACTGCTAACAGGAGGAGGTAGGAGAAGCTGCGTTTCCGCGGACTTTGAATTTTTGCGCATAGATGTGCCTAAACATGCACAAGACACCTGGAGAACACACTGAAGAGCATATACAACCAGAAAAAGCAGAATATGGGACCTTTAACATGATTTTATTTAATTTGTGCAAATATAATTTTGACAACCTCAGAGCCGCCCCGAGATCTCAGTTGCCCCCCCTCAGGGCATCCTCGGTTAAAGTTTCAATTAACTGACTTTTCCTGGTTGCTGCCTCACAAACTGTAGCCTGTAGGTCGTCAGTTAGCTGGTTGCTTAGCTTTGTTGTATGTTTGGGGGGAAGATCTGCACATGAACTTTTAACAAAGAGTATTTTAAGACAGTAAAAGGCTGCAGATTTAGTATCTGTGACTCATTATATATTGCATTTAATCTTTTTTAATATACTTGTTTTATTGCAGGTAAACTCACAATACTCTCAGCGCTCTGTAAAGGCCCTGAGGCACCTCAAACGCAGGAATCCAGAGATTTGATGCTATATTTACCTTCTTTGTTCTCATCTAATGATGCCGCCTGGGTCAGAAAAAAATCTATACTCCATAGTTTAGCCATAGGAGGATGGCTGACTTTTACAGATCATCAACAATGTTCAGGATAAAGTGATATGGCATGAGCACAACTGAAGACAGTGATGCTTGAAATCTCGACTTCCTAAACATATGAGACAGTGATAGCTGCACATTGTGCCCACACAGGCTCAGACATGTTCCTTTACTCTCCTCAGGGGGGTCGGAAAATTGCAAAAACCAGAGAACAGAAACGTATCAGGAACGCTCCGGGCCTCTTCACTAAAGGCTAATCTCCCCACAGCGCTGCTCTGCTCTCCCATCCCCTGCAGAGTGCAGCAGTAATCACTCACCTCCTTAACACAGAGCAGGCCGTGATGTGTCGTACCTTAACCTCCTTCAACAAAGAGCCCTTTAGAGAGAAGCTTCCTGTCATTCCTACTGTACTCTGATTTACTTTAAGACCCTCATCAGTCACTCCCTGTGCGGTCTGGCCTTAACTTCACAGTCCCCGTGGTGTACAATAAGTCTCCTTAACTCCCCGTTGGTTTAATGTGCTATCCGGTCTGTGGCCTGTGCAGTGATACTCAAATACATTTTACAGTCTTATTCCCGCTTTCATTGTTGACTTTTCTTGACAAACAGGCTCATTTTTAGCTTCAGCAGCCCTGATCACCAAGGACATGTCTCCAACCGCTGTTTTTAACCCACCATGAAACACACATTTTATTTTAAGACATTAGAAAGAGTGAAGAATTCAGTTAATTCAGTCATTCAGCCCATTTTAGCTTTACTACGATGTGAGAGCAAAACAAAAGTTTAGATTTATTTCAGGCCCAATAATGGCCGCTTCCTCCATTGTGGCTCTTGGTAGTCAGCCCCACGTTTCCCTCCGCTACAACGTCCCTGGCCACAGCCACACAATCCTTAAGTGAAGACCCCCCGCCCCCCCCCCCCCCCCCCCCCCCCCCCGAGTTGAAGTATGAGGGCGCACTCACACTAGGCAATCCGTACTGTGCCTAAGCACGCTTCACCCCTAAAGTCCAGTTTGTTTGACAAGTGTGAGTGCTCCTATCCGAACACTTCCTTGGCCCTAGCACGCTTGGAAGAGGTGTGCTTCGGCACGGTACAGTTCATGCATGAGCACAAGCAGGCCCTGTTAGTCCTGGAGCAGTGTGAGTGCAGGCCAGTGGGGGAATGGGGAGGGGGTACAGTCCTGCTTCAGCGCGGTACGGGACAACTGGGCCTAGTGTGAGTGCGCCCTGAGGGTCTGCTGGAACCTTGTTGTAAAGACGTGTTTGTTTCAGTTGCCTTCTCATCTTTTTAATTACAAAGTGTCTACAATATGTTGTCCAAAGTGCGTCTACTGTTCATCACTAGCCTCCTCTTTTCTTTCTTCAGAAGTTTTTAAGTGAATTGCTGCTTTATTGAATAGTTGCTTAAGCTCGATGATATGAGCATTAAGCCCGTCCTCTATTTACCACCTCAGTAATAAAGCTTATTAATCATAGCTTCCTGAAAACGTTGAGGTTTAGACGGGGATTTGAGTAAAGCCCAGAGTGTGCTCACAGCCACATCAGAAGCTTAGAGTTGTGTTATTTCATGTCTGACCGTGTGTGTGTGTGTGTGTGTATGTGTGTGTGTGTGTGCGTGTGTGTGTGTGTGTGTGTGTGTGTGTGTGAGCTATCTTCCATGTAATGAGAAATTGATTTTGTCACTCAGTTATTTGTTCTTGTCAATCTTAACTTTCTTCTTCTTGTCTGTTTGTGATTGTGATGACAAAATGGATAGATGAAAGTCACTACCTGTTTTTAATTACGGCGCTGTTAGCTTCACTGAAATTTGTCTGAATAAGAAAATATAGGTCACTGAATCTTCTTTTTGTTTGTGACACAGCGGCACATCTCCAACCCGTCTCCACTCGCGTTCACACGTAGGAGTTATGAATTAGAACGCACCATAATTAAGCACCATGAAGTGCAAGCGGCAGAAAAAATTGTCCTTTTCTGGAGCCGCAATCACCTGTGGTCTGCATTGTGTTAGCAGGCTAACGTTAGCACTCTTTAGTTAGCTCGTAGCTTCATATAAATTGACACAGAATGAGCGTGATCTAAAAACTCTTACGTGACATCCAAATAATCAGTGAGTATGTTCTTCTTCTTCTCTCTAGTCCTTGACTAAAACAGCTTTTATACACAAGGGGAGGAGCGGGCCGTCCCGTCCATGTAAACACGGCTCTGACAACAACACAGCCAGCGGGACTCGAGCTTCTCACTCATTGTAGACAGTCATGACTCAGAGAAACTTTTACACAGGAGAGACTGGATTTATGATTTATTTATGTGGAACATGTCGCACATTCTTCCTTTTTAAGTAAGTCTTTAAATCCCGAGTTTAATAAGATGGAGTGGTCAGTAAAGTGATTCATGCACTGTGATATACCAGGAAGTAGAGTCTGAACAACACCAGAGTTAGAGGGGAAACTTCATCGTTTACATACATGGTAACCATTAAAGTAGATGATGAAGCTGGAATGAAAAGAGATCATCTATGTTCTCTACTCTACACCGATATGACTACAGTTAAAAACCTAAAATGTAAGAACCTATCATTGTTAAGTAGATCATATACATTCACAGTTCACACTTGTTTTGTGATGTGGGTTATTATAGAAGAGTTCTCCTGCATTTACATTTTGACAGTGTGAGGCTATTTGGGTTTGTGTCAAAGTGTTTTTCTTCCTTTGAGCCGTTAAGTTTTTTCTGATTTGACCTTATTAAACTCCCCCTGCTGAGAGAGAGAGAGAGAGAGAGAGACAGCGAGAAACAGAATTTAGTATTTTAAAGAGGCAAGGGAGGCGGGGGGGGGGAGGGTACAGTAGCAGATAACAGCAGCAGGAGTGCTGAGACTTCGGCAGGGAAAGAAGTGAAAGAAAAAGAGGGAAGATATCGGAAGAAAAACCAGAATAAGAGCAGTGTCTGCTCTCATTGGCTTCATGAGTTTAATGGAGCAAGTGGTGCTGACTGTGACAGTTATTATACAAGGACTCGTCTCCATACTGCACTGCTGGGAGAAGAAGAAGGAGACACGAAGTCATAAAAGCTGAAAGATGTACAGAGACTGTTCTTCAAGGCCAGGTATCCATTACTGCATGTTAATTTCCTGCTGAGGAACAGGAAGATGGAGACAAACATCACTGAATTCACGTTTACTAACGACATCTCTTAAAAAACCAACAAGCTCCTGCATCCAATTCTTAAATTAGGCTGCAGAATGAGAATCACGTTCGTTGCCAACTTCTTAACACAAACACAGAATCCGTCCTGGTGTTTTTAAAAACAAAGAGCATGAAAGAAGATAGATGATGCACAGCAGTAACACCGCTGTTGACGCAGTTAAATAAAAAAACACATTAATGAAATAAAATATAGAAAGCAATTGAAAACAAGAAAGGTGATCTAGGAGTGATGAGTAGTGCGTGTCTCTTGGGTGATTTCTCAGTTTGATACTGGGATTTTAAGCTGTCCTAAAAGGATGCAAAGTCACTGTTTTTTTTTTCATAATCGATAACGGTGAAGAGTCTACTCAGATAAACAAAACATGAGTAACAGACCTGGGTCGTGGTTCTGGTCTGACCAAGCTGCAACCTTTTGAAAAATGAAGCCAATGCACAAGTGCAAAAAAAAAAACCCTGCAGTACTTCAAGCGTCCACTTGGGCTGGTTGCTAAAAGCCAAAGAAGTCACATTAACACCCATGTTAAAATGTCAATTTAAACAGAAGAAACAAACATGTCTACAGCCTGATATAAATGACCAACAGGATACCTCGTGCACAGCCGACCCTCGTCCCCAGGTGCTGGTGGGTTGCAGGAACATACATTGAAAAAGTAAATATACGGTGGCCTTTTGGGCCCAAAAAATGGAATTCCCCTCTAATGTAGTGTTGCCAAATGAAGTATATGCCTTTACCTCCAGTGGGGTTTAAGCTAAAGAAACAAATGTATCTCTATGTTGGACTGAAATCTCTGAAGTTTGTCAGCGTCTGTGCTTAATTGTCCTTTATTTATACAACAAAATGTGACATTTTTGCTCAGGAGTTCGTCCTTTCAGTCAATAGGAGCCTCTACTTCTTAATGTATTACTTTACTGTCACTTTACTGTTTCCCATGTAACTTCCTCAGGTTTGCTCAGCAAGGGTGAATGAGTTGTTTGCTCGCGTTAAAGTGGCAGTAAAGTAATGTTTACAACCTGGTTCAATTTCTCTTTGAAGCTTATCTATCTTGATTGAATCACGGTTTGTGGTCAAGCATAATCAGGGGCGTAGATGATCTGACAAACATGCTGGCTTGTTGTTTGTCTGATGGCTAAAGGCCCGCCTCGGCGCCACCTCTTTAACTTTCGATCAGTCTAGAAAAAGGCAGTTTCAGACAGCATTCCCAGTAACTTCTATCGATGGGCCTCCAAACCCCCCTTGAGAAATCAACAAGTGAGGTCACTGAGACTACGTCCATGTTTCATACAGTCTATGGGTCAGGTACTGGGGCGTTGTCAGATGTGAGCTTCATGTCTTGGTGTACACAAACACCCACGCTGGCTAAACAAATGCACTAAATGAATAAGCAAATTGATTTAAATAAGAAAAGACTTATTGAAGAAACATCTTATAAAACTGTCATTGTGCTCCTGGAGAAACACTTTAAAATCTGTAGCTGTGGAAATGAGATAAGATGAGTTGAGTTCAATTTACTCACATAATAAATTATTGATTTAAATTCCATCTCACGCTCGGACATCCAGCAGCTGTCCGCTTTAGCAGCTGGCGTCCCTGTGTCCCAATGCACTCTCCCTCACATACGTGCAAATACACACACACACACACGCACACGCACACGCACACGCACACACACACACACACACACACACACACACACACACACACACACACACACACACACACACACACTCTTACACAACATGTTTTTTTTCTGCAGCTTATTTCACACAGGCAAAGTATTTTCTCTGATCAGATTTTCTGTTTTCATCAAGCTAATCCGTTTTCTGTCTGTTTTCATTTCCAACTCTCAGCATTAGATCCGCTTTAACGAGCTTCACTGTAGGTTTGGTTGTCTTCGTGTATTGGAGGTTTCTAAGTAGATGCAGTGACAATGACATCTCCGGAGGTTATACGCAACAAAAAGGTAAACAGGAGAGATCCCAGGATTGATCCCTGTGGTATTCCATGTTTCATCTCAGCAGTTTATAAGGTTGACCAACTGAAACATTACATTTGCACACGCCGAGGAAGGTAGAATATTCTCTTTTGATGTGTGTGGGATTGAGAGGAAGTGATCATTTAGTTTCACAAATTCCTTGAGAACTGAGGGATTGTAACAAGTGACACGGCGACCGGAGCGGGGAACGAGCCCAGATCTTGAGAAATAATCACGCAAACATTTTAAAACCCATGTTATATAAACGTTTGCTGTTGATTAAAAGAAACGTGTGATTGTATAAGTCTATAGAAGCAGAAAAGGTCCGCACACCAAGGAGCTTCCATTTAGCACATAATAATCCTTTATATCCTATCTATCACAGTTTTGTCAGGTATGTATATATATGCAGGTGTATGTATCGTGCTCTGTGTGTATAGACACTTTAACTACGCTTATTATGGACGTCTGAGTTCTGTGAATTATCACTTGTCAACAAATCCTTCAAACGCTGCATGGTGTGCGGATCGTTTTTGCTTCTTTATTCCATTTTTTGGATCCAGCAGCCACTCGGGGGCGTGCGTGTCTTTGTTGATTTTTTATTTAACCAGGTGAAAAAAGTGAATCAGTTGTGTGCTACAGGGGTTGAAGGCAGGTGGATGTAATCTGATGTTTTTTTATATCCAGACAATGTGTATCAGTTTCGAACAACAAAATATAAATCAAGACTGTCTCTGGAAAGAGCTCATTTAAAAAGAAATAAATCATGCATTGTTTCCTGAGCTGAAAGCGGAGAACCAGACCATTATTTTCCCTGACGAGGCTGTGGTGACATTTTATTAAAATCTGATCTGCAGGATTCCTCGGCTCGTGTTTGCGGAGCTCCAGGAGAGGCAGCTCGGGAAAATATTTTCCCCTTTGCAGGCTGGTGGCTGACGCTTTACATTACTGCAACCTCTTCTGGAAGCTCATTGATATTCGGCTCCTTCCACAACTGAGCAAGTAGGGACAAATATAATGAAACTCGTGGTTGTTTGCAGGCCTAATGAATGGAGAAGAAAGAGGAGAGAAGAAGAGATGGAAAAGGATGGAGAAACGAGAGGACACAGAAGAATGGAGGATGGGGAAATCAAAGCAAAGAGAGAGGAAAAGGAGGATGATACAATTAAAAGCAAAAAGCAGGAATGAGAAACGCTCAGATTTTTAAAAAGAGGGGACGGTTGTGCAGACATAAAGAGACCTGGAGAGGAGGATTGGTGGGGAGGAAAAGGAAATAGAGGGTTCAGGAATGATGCATGATATTAAAAAGAGACGGTGGATGGAAGGATGGAGGGGGAGGTAAAAGAAAGAAGAAATGAAGAAGACAAGGGTAACGAGAAAATCAAGGCAGGAGGAATTAATAAAAATAAAGAATGACATGAGAGGGGGGAGGAATGGGCTGAGATACAGTGAGGAGGAGGAGGAGGAAGAAAGATGTTGGCATGTAAAGAATCAAGGAGGAAAGGAATGGTTGATATGTGTGGAGGAAGTGAAGACGAGAATGAAAGATGAAAAATGAATGAGGAAGAAAAAAAAAAGTGATGCAGGTGAAAGAAAGATGGATGCACTGGAGCGCGAGAGGAGGAGGAGGAGTCGGCCTTGGCTCGTGTCCTTTTTCCTTATTTCTTTCCTGCAGTTGAATAATTAATGGCAGGTTTAGTTTCTCATTACCTGCTGCTACACACACACACGCACACACACACACACACACACACACACACACACACACACACACACACACACACACAAGCAGTGTGTGGGCTGAGACAGATCAACACATGCATGCAAACACACACACACACGCAGACACACACACACACACACACACACACACACACACACACACACACACACAAGCAGTGTGTGGGCTGAGACAGATCAACACATGCATGCAAACACACACACACACGCAGACACACACACGCAGACACACGCACACACACACACACACACACACACACACACAGACACAAACACACACACACACACATACACACACACGCAGACACACACACACACACACACACACACACTCACACGCAGACACACACACACACACGCAGACACACACACACACACACGCAGACACACACACACACACACACACAGACACAAACACACACACACACACATGCACACACACACAGACACACACACACACACACACACACACACTCACACGCAGACACACACACACACACGCAGACACACACACACACACACGCAGACACACACACACACACACACGCACACACACACACACACACACACACACACACACACACAGACACACACACACACACACACGATGGGATCATATGATGAGACGAATGTTTTACATGCTGTGTGTGATGAATTATTATAGGTGCTAATTCCTTGCTAATCACCGCTAATCTGTTTAACACTCAGCACAGTCCATGACAATCCTCCCCCTCATCCCTGCAACCAGCACTCCCAGTACTACCAGCACATAAACCAGTCACACTGAAAGAGAGAAAAAAAACATACGCCTATAGAAAGTGTAAAATCTCACTCACAGCCACCACTTAATGCAAAGTGCATCGCATTCACCAAAAAAACATTTTTTTGGACCTTATCTCATAATTCCTAGATCCTGATCTCGTATTTACAGGATCTGTTCTCAGAATAATGAGACCAGGATCCAGAATGACCAGATACAGATCTAAGAATAACTAGATCAGTATATCTCTGGGAAGAGGTTTCTGCAGCACTCTCTAATATAATATGCAGACAATGAAAAGAAGGATATTAGATATTAGGGAGAGAAGCAAAGGAAAGGAGGGAGGAAAGGAATTTAACAGGATTGTAAAAAATGCACATGTGAAGGAAAGGTGGGGAGGATGGTAACAGAGAGGAGCAGGGAGTGCTGAGGACACAGGGTGGAGGTTGAGGGGAAAGTGATAAATGGGAGTTGAGGAGAAGACGAGATGAGGTGAGCAAAGGTAGAGAGGAGAGGAAAACTGGAGAAGAGGAGCAGAGCTGATTAAAGAAAGGAGTGGACGAAGAGAGATGGGAACGCAGGAAGAGGCAGCGTTAAAAACACACGAGAGGAAACCATTAACAGGACATTAACATGAAGACGAGACAGAGAGAAGTTGACTTTGAAATGCCACCTGTGTTTTATGAAGAATGTAAAAGTTTTGGGAATAGAAAGAAGCCATTAAAAAAACATTATGCACAAGTGAAGAGAAGCAAAAGAAAAGGCGTGATGGAAGACAGAGACACAACAAAAGGTAATTGGTCTTAAATGTACAACAAATCTTACGTGGTAAAAAGCCATTAACATTTCCCATCTCTGAAAAAAAAGCAAGAGACAGACTGAGCGAGGGGAGAAGTAATGTAAAAATCCATAATGGAAACCAAATGTTAAACACATTAGAGTAGAAGAACTGAAAGGTGGAACTGATGCAGCAGAGACTCTGGTTTACTCTCGTTGGTCTCCCGCTGTACCGGCAGATTTTTGGGCCTGGTTCTCCCCTTCTGCTGAAAAAATGTTGTTGTTGGTGCTAAAGATTATTTTGCCGGTGGAGTGCCGTTAGCCTAGTGGTTAGTGCGCGCGCCCCATGTACAGAGGCCGTGGACCTATAAGCGGGCGGCCAAGTTTGAATCAGACCTGTGGCTCCTCCCCCGCATGTCATTCCCCACTCTCTCTTGGGATAAACAGCCCAAAAATAAATCTAAAAAAAGACTATCTTGCCATGCCAAAGGCGCCACTCCACTTTTCCTCGCTCCAAATACACGCAGAGTCTATTTTCAGAGCCGGCTGCAAGCACGCGTCAAGCTGAACAGAACAGACCCAGACAGGAAGTCAAACACGGAAACACATACACGTAAATGAATCAACATTATGTCAAAACAGGCACAGAATGAACAACAACCTGGGAAAGACAAAGTAACATTTTGTTTTCTTAGTTACCGCACAATCTCTTAGTTCTGCTGTGATACTGTGAACTCGCAAATCGAGCTGCTCATGGCTGCACTCTGTCGTGCTTACGCTTCAGAAACAGACCCACTGTGTCAGGGCACGCAACATCCGACAGAGCGACACCACAGCGGAGACTGAACATTGTGAGAAGAGCATGGAGGGGATGAGTGATGTGTTCCCCCCATCCTTTAGATGTTCCTGAACCTTTCATATCTTCAATAGAGTCCATCATAATCACACACCTGCTGGTCATGAACGTTGTGTGCCTTAAAAAATCACTTCTTACTTTTTCTGAATTCAACCAGAACCAAAAAGCTTTCAAGGCACTGAACTAATCCATCCTGTCTTACTTACATAAACTAAAATGTGATTCCATGTTTGGATGGACTCCCCATAACCCTGTCCACGCCCCAGTTTGCATTTTCTACTGAATGTGTACAAGCGTATAAATCAGTGGCCTTAAGGCTGCGTCACATTTGTATGAATCAGTTTATCAAACAGATTTGTGTGTCTTTGTACTCAACTGATGCATCTTTGAGGAAATTTTTTAAACACTGAAAACTACAAAAACTGCCCTTGGCCAATAAAACAGCATTCCTCAACACAGACATTTCACTGGTGCCTTACACGTTTCTCTTCAAGAGAATCCAGACGCAGCTAAAAGCACCACCGCTCCAGTGTTTTAAGTATCTGCTGCTGCACGATTCTCCCCGTGCTGTCAGGCTGAATTCTGGTTCCTCGGTGCTTCACTGAAACCTGCTGTGGTTTAAAGTCGGATCTCTAAGTCCTTAATGCAGAGAGGATGTTCTAAACAGTCTGTGATGAGACTAAAAGCTCCTGCGAAGTTTCCTCCTCACTGAAGTCATCCCTGAATGTCCTTGTACTGTCAGGCTGCATTTACAAGTCTCCCAGGCTCTCTGCTCCTAAATCAGAGACTAGTGTATTAGGAAAAACGTCTTACTGTCATCCTGTCTTCACTTATTTATTTTCAGTTCTCCGACATGACGACTCAATGAAAATGTTCATCTTTTGGTAATTATTTTTAGCATTACAAATGTTCAGTCAAGAGCCAGTCAAAGAGCAAGTTCATGAACTCCCCCCTCCCCTCCAGTGGTATTCAGTCATGCAGATTTGGGGGTTTTATCTGCCAGAGTTCAAGTGTCGGGGATTTTTTCGGTGACCTGATATTTGCCTTTGATCGCAAGCATGTAAGTCTGACATTGAAACATACACAGAGACATGTCTAGATGAGCCCCAGATTAACACAAGGACTTTTTCTTCCAGTAGTAATCAGTCCCATTAGAAACATGTTAACAAAATGAACTCTCTGCATGTGTTTCTTTTCTATCTTTGGCCCCAACATTATCACTTTTATTTTGCCAAACACAAACATCATGGACAAAAGTAACATAATTAGTCTCACTAATTCAAAGCACTTCTGCGTCACGTGGTCCCACAGATTTACGGCTTCTTACATGTCTTATTTACCTTTCTATAAGCTGAAGGACGTACGGTGTTCATGCAGGTGAAGGACTATTGCCAGGTGAGGCAAAATTTGTATCTTGTCAAATTCACTTTGGGAACCTGTTAGCTATTTCCTGACTTCTCTGAGCAACGGCTGCTGTTTCGAGGATGGAGCTGAGGTAATAACGGATAAGTGACATCCAGTTCAATACTTCCTTTTCCGTACTGGTGATGAATCCAAGCTCCTTTGAGGGATCCGGATCATGTGGCTTGGCTCAGCGTTAAGAGCGCCACCTTTGACCGCATTTTACTCAATTATTCATTGTAATAACATTAAATTTAAACACTATTTTTCATGATGTTTGGAATCCTCAGCTGCTGTCTCTGAACATTGTCATCCCCCCGATGCTTTTTGTCATCGTCTCTGATTGGTCTCATGGCACACACATTGACAGACATTCAGTCAGTGCTTTGGGTGTGCCTGTGGCCGAGAAGCGTGGAGTAAAGACCATCCTTAAATCATTTGTGTATTTAACAACAACTAAGAGGGAACTAGGAGTGAACAACACAAGGTGAGAACTTTAGAGGCATGACTGGAGTTAAAGGCAACATCTACAACTTGGTTTTTACCATCAGTTGAATGAGCACATCAGTTTACTGAGATAGATAAAAAGCTGAAATGGTCACCTGGTGAGAGTCGATCATCTTTGTTTGCATTTCAGCCATGCTTTAAGGCCTCGTAAGATCTTCAAACAGACTATTTCTTCATGAAACCAAAGCCTGTTCACTAGTCAACAAACTACAAAGACATCTTGATGATTTCTGATAGATACTACAGGATTTACACTTCCTGATTCACTCTCACATACTTAGATCAGGAAGTGTAACTCTCACAGGACCCGTGTCAGCTTCATCTTTGTTTAATGAGACAATCCCACTGAGATTAAAGTGATATAAGAAAAGACAGGCCTCTTAATTAAAATGGGACCAGCATGAGGATAAACTCTCTGATTAAAAGAGACTTAAAGGACAAAGTGATAGAAATGAATAAATGGTCATCACTAACCCTGGTTCCCCACATTCAGTCCATAACCCCACACACTAACAATGAAGCTGTTGGAATGGTCAGCTCCTTCAAATATCGTGGACTCACACTGGACAATAAACTCAGCTTTCATACACACTCATAAACGCCACCAGAAAAGACTTTCAGCCATACGCAAACAAAGAGCCGTGTGTGTCTCACCTCACCTCCTAATACGTCGGTATAAAAGCATCATCCAACCCTTCCTCCTCTACTGCTCACCCTCACCACCTTCAACATGCTCACTGTTGAGAACAAATATTAGCTCACCTTTATCACAGATATGGTTTCAAAAATCATCGGCCTACCTCCCCAAAACCTCTCACATCTCAAATCCAAAGCCCTGACACTCAGAGCACTCACCACAGCCCAGGACCCCTCTCATCCACTCAACCCACTCCTCTCTTTTCTGCCATCAGGTCGGAGATCCAGGACCTTTAAAAAGACCCCTGTTCCCTCGGCTATTGAAGATCTTAATAAGCTTCTACGCTGACTGGCTGCTTTTATTGATTATGTGTTTCCTCCTGTGTTACGTGCTTAAATATGTCTACCTGTGTACCAACTGTGCAAGGCAAATTTCCCCCTGAGAGACCCTAAAGTAGTGTATTGTGTTGTATAATGACCCATGGCGTTGTAATATTTGCTGTTTCTTTTTATGTTTGTTTTTTTTAAATAAATATTGCACTTTATTTTAACTTTTCCAAAAAACTTTGGCTTCTCTGCTCTGTGATTTTCCTTTTTTGTGTATTTCAATGAAACTCACCACATTTCTGTTGATCCTGCAGAGATTCACCTGAATGGTTGGTGGGAGGTGACGATATTCATTTCCACTGCTCCTGGCTTACAGTACAGGTATCCTGACCGTACTTTGATAAAGCCGTAAAGTGTGCTGCATGTCTTCACATATTGTGTCAAAGTGTAGTTCCTAAACCAGATACGAGTAATTAATTTAATATGAGGTGTGGTGAGAGTGGGCAGCGTGAAATGTCACTCCATTGGGTCAGTGTTTGGGATGTTTTCAGCCCCATAGGGCCGCCTGAAGGTGGGGTACAACAGTAAGTTTAATACAAGCGTTCACTCAGGATGTGTGAGTATGAGGAGGAAGCACGGTGTGTGTAAATCTGTACACTACAGTAACAACACCACCGCTGTATGCTTTGTGTAATGACAGCGCTCAATCTCTTTACACAGCGATTATGTTGATGGATTTTGTTATTAAAGCATATTTTGTAAAGCCCTAATGAGATTTGTAATCAAATGAGCGCTGGCCTTATTTAACAGGCTCCGCATCAATAATTTATCACAGCATCTGAACATCAAACAGCTCTTTGAGCCGCTGTTGGTAATTCTAACCTCCCCCCCCCCCTTTCAGCCTTGTCATGACCAGTTATTTCCTTCTCACAAGATGAAAAATAACATCAGCAATATGTTTTAAGGCTGTGATCAAGCAGCAACTCTCCACAACGTTTTCCCGGCCCCTCTCTGTTTTTCTCCCGCTCTCGGGCTAAAGTGTTTGTCCGTTTTCCTGCTCGTTATAAATACGTTAACAGGCGTCGGGGTTTGTGTAGTTCACGTCACTCAGATGCTTCTGATGGGCCTCTCCACCACCTCTTATATCTCTGCTCATCCACACAGTGTGATTACCTGAAGAGAAAGATGAAAAACAGAAGCCCGCTGGCTGCAATGCTCATTACTTGCAGGAACTTAACTTTGGTGGAAGGAAACCAAAGCTAAACAGACACGGTTCCAAACACTGAAGAGTTAGAGCTATCCGTGGGTGGCACAAGTGTTGTGTTGTTACCTTGGTAACTCTCTGTAAGGTGGCAATTGTGTTCCTCGATCGGGCTACTTGGTGGGTTGTCTCTGATGAGGTCTTTCAGTCAGATCAACCAACGATGTTCAGCCTCTGGTGGCCAAAATGCATCACGATGGGATGTTGAAGGTGAAAACATAAAGGAGTGTCTTCGTCAAAGAGCACAAAGTAAGATGCGTGTTGTGTTTGTTAAAAGACACAGACATCTTTGATTTGATTCATGTTTGACTTTGACATTCTGCTTGTGCTTTTTGTGTTTTCCCCTCACATCACATTCTCTGTGATGAAACCAATGTTTATTTAAGCAGCATGTTGGAGAGATATTTAGATTTGAGATGTCTCTTGCATAAAAAAAAAGATTTTAAGAATTCCTATTGAACCTGATTTGAATCCCAGCAATTCGACCCCATCAGCAGGAAGGTGGAGGTGACAGGAGTCATGAGAAAGCTGAATATCAATGACTCATGGAAACATGAAACCTCTGAATGAAAATAAAAGACATGAAAACTGACAGGTCAGCACTCCTGGAAAATGATGCTCACACGTGTACTTGTATGTGTATGTGTTATTATAGTGCCGTGTTAGTATACGAGATAACGATGAAGGAGATTGATCACCTTACAGTTTCTGTTATCTGTGTGTTTACAGCAGGCAGATGTTGGTGTGTCTAAGGCCCCGTGTCCACCTAGCTTTGTTTTTCAGAGTGCCAGTGTCTCTTTCAGTTGTTTTCAATGTGGAGAGAGCGTTTGCAGCACAAAGCGGCAGCCTGGAGGAAAAGCGAGCGCTTCACTTTTTTTGTGCGGCCGCTCCGAGCACTCACTTTGAAAATCGTAAAACTTTTTTTAAAGAAAGGCACTGTTGTGGTCACCGGCGCTCTTTTCTAAATGTATGATATTCCCTGTAGTTTTAAGTAACGGAGCCGTGTCGGTCATACAGCGGTCGTTGTCAACAGACTGTTGCCATAGAGACAGGACGGATGTGCAGCGCTTTTCTTCTCAGCGCACAAACGCTCAATGAAAACGCTCCCGAGCGAACAGACAGCCCTTTTCTGCGCCAGCTGGACACGGAGCCTCAGGCTGGTCACAAATAAAGTCCAATATAATACCGAGGTCAGACTACATGATCTTTTGTCTGTTACGATGCTCACTGTGTCAGATAAGGGGATCACAAAGCTGTAAATACATGCCGTGACTTGACTGTCAGATACTGTCAGACTCCTCAGTACCCGACCAATCATCATGACCGATGTGATGACGTTGGACGGAAGAGAGGCGGGACTAGACGACCTCCGAAAGAAGACTGTAAACATTTTTAAAAACTGTTGTTGCCAGAGATTAACAAACTTTTGGTCAGTCTCATAGTTCCATCTTGGTCATTCTTCTTTTGCTTTCCAATTTTGTTTGTCTACGCTCGTGACTACTGAGCGTGCAGAGCGCTCTGTGCTCTCATTGGTCAACACCACTGAAGCTAAGGAAAACATGGTAGAATGCAGAAAGAGAAATCATACATGCTAGACTTTCTGTCGTGAGGCGTCCCAGATGTGGCCTTGACTGTCGTTCACCATGACAAACTACACAAGATAATACTATCGATTTTTGGGGCAGAAGGTCCCAACACTCTGCATCTGCTGGATCGGGCTAAAATGGTGCTTTTATCGTGTAGTCTGACCTTGTCATAAAATGTGCAGTTTTAATGTGAATCAGTTGGGGGACGGACATGCTATGTCTATGATCTTTCCCCTTACCTAGACCACATTCAAACAATCTACAGGAATGGTATCTCCCTGAAACAAACCCTGGTATACTATCACAACACTCTGCTCAATCATGTTCGTCCAGCATGCAAAACAGCGTCACTCAAGAATGAAATCTTTCCCGTGTAACAGCAGTGAAAATAAGTCACCTGGCACACAGCTGCTCACTTCTATCGCCAAAGCAGAGTTTGACCAGCCAGTCTGTTCTCCCCGATTCACAGCAGGTTCTGATACAATGAGCTCACTAAATCTTTTCCTGAGACCATATTGTTTTTCGTGAGTGCAGCTGTTTTTTGGGGGAAAACTTGTAAATCACTTAATTCAGCTTGTAATAAATGATTAGTGTCTTTGTAAACAGCTGTGTAATAAAACAGCTAATGCACAGAGAGCACAACATTACAGCACAATGGGCCCCTTCAGGCCTCATGTTGTGCACTGAATCAACCTGTCAGGCTTTGTTTAACCATAATCACCAATGAGCTGCACTTTTCCCTTTATGTATTATAGGAGAAATGCCATTCAGATATGTGCCTGCCTTTATAATCACTCCAATAACAGCTAAGGACCTACAGCAATCTCTTTTACATCTCATTTGAGTCAAATGGACAGAAATGCTCAGAGGGACGACATGCAGTTAACATCTTCTGACCTCGACTGGATGTTGTGTTCAAGTCTTTTGTGTAGAGGCATTTAGATCCTAGGACACAAAGAAAACCAAGCTTGGTAAAAGGTGCAGCCACAGAATGTATTTCAGAAGTGGGAACATTGTGGGTAAAGTCTTGGTGGGAAATTTGCCCATTTGTGTTCACACATGCAGCTCACGTCCGACACTTTCAGGAGTTTAGTTATCAGAAGCAGATAGAAACAGGGACTCAAAATGTAGACTCACACGTGGCTGAGTTCAGTAAAAGCAGAGTTTAATAAACAGTCCAGGTCAAAACACAGTAAGGAAATCAGCAGAGCAAACAAATCCAAAAAGGGGCAGGCAAAAGGCAAAAAACAAAGGTAGGCAAGGTCAAAATCACTAGAAGCCTCACAAGTAAAAAAGGCTGGAAATAGGTGACACGACAAACTGGCAACATGTGGGAGGAAACACAGGGATTAAATACACAAACAGTCAGGGGATAACGAGACACAGGTGCGCACAATCAGGGCTGGGCGGCACAAGGCAGGAACACATGAGGAGTTTGGATGCATCCTTTCAGGAAGTGAGTGGTATTTGAACACCCACAATGCTGTGCAAAATTAAATGTAAGACGTCACTTCACGTGCGCCTCCAAAGCAAAACAAACAAGGACGAAAAAAAAAAAAAAAAAACGAGGACGGATGAGGCCGCTTCGGGTAACGAGCCTTTCAAATGTTAAGTTATTAAATTGTTTTCATGCAATGTGAAGTTTTGTATTATTTACTGAGCCATCATGCAGATCACATCTGAGTTAGAGTGTCAATAACATGAGGCGGGCTAATGACGCCACTTCCACCCTGAATGAATCAGAAGAAGTAGGAGCAAATATCAGCCTAGTGAACAGTAGGTCCTAACAGGATACAGCACGGAGAGAAGGGACCGTCTACTGACAGAGTGTGGAGGCACCCAGAAACAAGGGTAAGTACAAAATAAAACAGGAAATGACATTAATACTGAAAGAAATGGGTAGAGAGAAAACATGACCTAGGTACATTTTTGGTTTGTGTCATTAGTGAGTGAAATAAAAACAAAGCTTAACAATGTCAGGGATCTTCTCATCGAGATCATTTCTTACACTTGAAGTCGTGTAAATATTTTGACAGTGCTTCTTTTAAGATGTCAGGCAGACAAGATCTCATCATGTTGACTTTTAAACCTGGAGTAATCACAGCAGTGACATTACAACATTTTATTCAGGAACTTTTTAAATAATGTATCTCTGTATCTGGAAAAATCCTGATTCTGCTTGAATAATACCAAAGTGGGGTCAAAGGGCTTTTAAAGATGTAGCACTAAAGTATAAAAAACAATAACAACAAAGACACACACAAACATGAGCTCATGACAGACGTATACATACTTTTATTTCTGTTAACGTTACTAGTAGAGAATTATTGAGTCTGACAGTATGAGGACATTCACGGATGACTTCAGAGAGGAGGAAACCTCACAGGAGCTTTTAGACTCATCACAGACTGTTCAGAACATCCCCTCTGCATTAAGGACTCAGAGATCTGACTTTAAACCACAGCAGGGTGCAGAGAAGCACCGAGGAACCAGAATGCAGCCTGACAGCACGGGGACGACTCGCTAAATTACAGCAGCAGCAGCTACTCTCCAGTGGTGATGTGTTTCACTGAGTCTGGACTCTGGAAGACCTTCATGAAATAAAACAAACAAGCACACCATTCAAACCCTTCATGTTTAATCACATCACGCTTATGTAAAGTGGCTTGGGATCATCGGCGGGGCTGGTTACTTTTCATTTTGAGTTGTGATTATATTTGTGAGCTGAGTGTCTGTGCCTGTGTGGTTGTCTTTTTGAAAGTGCTCAGGAAACACCTCCTGCACAAATGTTTACATTTAAAGCAACAATCTGTAACTTTTCCACCAGAACATAGTTGCTTTAAGTTTGATCTATTAGTACAACAACTTTCAAAGGGGAGAAAGGCGTCTCTCCCAAGTTCAGAGATCACCTGGTAGCATGCTTATAATAATACGTAGGTGTGGCAGCGCGCTGTGGTTCTCTCACCCGTCTCTGTACTGTTTGATACAACGGCTGAGGCTAAGAGGAAGAGGACGATGACAGAAGAGAAAAAGAGAGAGAGTGAACGAGCATGAGTGTTCATCCCTGCAGATATTATTCAGAACAGACTAAGATGTAACGTTCGACATTAGTCTTTGCCTCAAACAAGACCTCTCCACTTGTCAGCAGATGCACGTTGTCTGTGAGGGGAGCCATCACAGCACTAAGTGTGTTTTACCACAGTGCAGTTACACTCAGAGACCTTTGGTCGGCGCCTAAGAGCAACAAAAACTGAATAACAGGGTCCTCAGTCATAACAGGGTCCTCAGTCTCTAACTAACTCTCCTCTGTCGCCCCCTGGTGGTGGAACAAACTACCAAACTCCATTCGATCTGCAGAGTCCCCTTGCACCTTTAAGAAAAAGCTAAAGACCCAGCTCTTTATGAACACCTGCGACCTTAATGATGATGATGATGATATTTAGGATGGTTTTAATGATGATTAGAACTCTAAAGAACAGCTGTCGATGTTGTGCTCTGCCTCTGGTCACTTCCTGTCAGCACCTCTGGTCACTTCCTGTCGGCACCTCTGGTCATTTCCTGTCAGCACCTCTGGTCACTTCCTATTAGCACCTCTGGTCACTTCCTGTCGGCACCTCTGGTCACTTCCTGTCAGCACCTCTGGTCACTTCCTGTCAGCACCTCTGGTCACTTCCTGTTAGCACCTCTGGTCATTTCCTGTCAGCACCTCTGGTCACTTCCTATTAGCACCTCTGGTCACTTCCTGTCGGCACCTCTGGTCACTTCCTGTCAGCACCTCTGGTCACTTCCTGTCAGCACCTCTGGTCACTTCCTGTCAGCACCTCTGGTCACTTCCTGTCAGCACCTGTGTGTTGATCAGACTTAAATCTGTTTGTTTGCACTCACTGACGTTGTTTCCTCTTTTCTAGATCCTTGCTTGTGTTGTACTGACTCTCTGATGATCGTCACTTTGGATAAAAGTGTCTGCTAAATGAATTGTAGAATTGTAGAACTATAACAAAAAATAAATATTCATGTATTCTGTTTGAATGTGTGTTTTAAAATCTGAATAAGGACTCACGGGGAGCTTTTATCTTTTATTCTGAACTCTGCTGAGAACATGTGAGAAACCAGGTTTGTGTTTCAGTGCGAGGCCTCGGGGATTGTGACGACCTTGTAGGTACAGTAGAGGACATGTGATGGGGCATGTTTCAGCGGTTTGGCAGAGATGGTGAAAGTCTGTTTTTCTGTCTCAGCTGGGCGCTGTCCTTTAAGATTGCATGAGGAGTTCTGTTTCAGATATCATCCTCTTTGGGGTGCAGAGAGTGGAGCGGAAACAGGACAGAACATGTTCTATCTGGCAGATTTATTGACAATCTATATTTTGGTCCCATCTTCAACTATTCCAGTCTTCTGAGGCAACAACGTCTTAAAAAAAGAGAAGAAATAGGAGTTACTCAAGGACTGTGCCAGGCCTGTTGATCCAGAACAATCCAGCAGAAAACAAGAGGCAGGTACAAGAGACACAAGCTGCAGCTCTGCTTTAGATTTAGCTTGAATTCTCCATCCTTTCTCCCTCTTGTTCTGATAAAACCACCACTATAACCATGTTGTTTTCTATCTAAAGAATATATTAAATCTGCTTCAGTATGTGCACACAGGAGGTGCACATGGTCTACTGGTCTTATAGATATAAGTGGTCCTTTGGGAACATGCAGGAGGTCAAATGAGTCCCTGAAGACACTTGAAGCTGAGTTTAATAATCAACAACCCTCCTGTAAGCAAACAGGACCTTTATAATATTTACATATAATGTAAATAAAGAATACATTACAATGATAAAAGATAAATCAGGCTTCCTGAATCATTCTTTATCCATTTGTTTAAAGACGTTAAGAGAAGATCTGAATCTACACAAAACTGTTTCTGGTTAAATATTTAAGCTTCTTTTTAATCAATTTTTTTATTTATTTTTCAAACACAACGTCGCCCAACCACAAAGAGGATGACAGAGCTTCACCGAGTACGATCAATTAAAAACTGTTAAATTAAAACTGTTGTAAAACTAAAGTTCATTTTTGGATATAGGCTATAAATGACGTGTTTCTGGTCTCGGGTGCTAGGATCCAGCGTTCAGGGGCCTCCTAATTTTCTCCTCTTCAATACAAGAAGGGGGGAACGCATTACACACCAGCACCCAAAAGAAGGCAACACAGGGATACGTCCCATGAACAGAGATATAAAGAGCGAGTCATGCAGTGTCACTGGATCAGAGCAGCAGACCAGACTAGCATGAGTCAGCAGTTTTTTTTAAGTTGGTCTCCACAGAGTTTAGGAAACATCTGCCTGTAAGTACGAGTGCTTGTGGTGTTGTATGTTGAGTTAAAAAGATTGTTTCCTAAGTTAAAGTTATCGCGATTCTAATTCTGTTAGCCAGTTAAGTGCATTTCCCAGTATGTGTTAGCGTCAAGCTAACCAACAAAGATATTACATCCCGTGCCCCCCCCCCGGAGAACAACGCACCTGCCACCACTGACACGTGGCAGAAGTAAACTTGAGCTTTAACAGAAACTCTTTTCAGCAGATACATCTGCAGCCTGACAAAATACGCATCAGCTCCAGGATATTATTCACACACGCCAATTTTAAGCCATTACTCAGAAAAGCTCTCCATCCCCATCGACGCCCACACGGTCTGAATGAATAGTCATTGATGCAGGGACGTAATGTTTCTTTCACTGTGACGAGGTGAATGCTGTTGTCAGCTTTAAGAAAAAAAAGATGCTTTCAGTTCACACTTCCATCTGCATGTAAAGAGTACATTTACTTTTTACTGAAGACTTCCTGTTTTTCTGTTTTTGCAGCATTCAAAAGCACATTCATCATTTTTTATTCAAGTCCTGGTGAATATGTTTGTCAGTCGTTATTAATAACGGCTGTTTTCCTCCTTTATTGACACCAACACCACTCTGTATAAATACATTAAGTAGTCCTCTTTTAAAACTGGCATTATTTATTTTGCTACATACGTCAGCAGAAAGAGAAAAGACTTGTGTTCACTGTGTCCTTTAGAGGTTTACAAAGCAGCTCGACGTAGCGCCTCCTTACAGAAAAACCTCTTTTAATCCTTGTTATTACACTTCACATCCGCTGAGTGCTTGACATCTGTTGAAAGGACGCCTTTAAATGTTAACACGCAACATTTACGACAGTATATCTGCCAGGATCAACACATGCAGCCTGATTTGAATGTCGTGTCTGTGCTTGTTTAGCCTGCAGGAAGAGTGAGTCAGTGAACATAAAGTCTGCTTGTATAGCTGCATTCTTTTGTTTGCATGTATTTGAAATGTTTATGCACTTTGTGAGGGTTGCAAAAACACACTTACTTTCACAGAAGCCAATCAAACGCCCCTGAGCCCTGGTCACTGAGGGGACAAAGAGTTCTAGATGTAAATGGTACACAAGCTTCATGTAGCCTTCTTCACAGGGATATTATGTTCATCGGTTGGTCAATGCATTCATGAAGGATGTACTCGGCCCTGTGCTTATAGAAACAATAACACCAAGACCAAATGTTTAGATAAGTTGAAGAGTTTAAAGCAAGAAGACTGTTTCATGCTCATTCATTCATGTCACTCCCATTGTCGGGGCGGCTGTGGCTCAGTTGGGAGAGTCGTCGTCTCTCAACTGGAAGTTTCGGGGTTCGATCCCCAGGTCCTGCAGCAACATGTGTCCTTGTGCAAGACACTCCACCCTGCTGCTTCCTCTGCACATAATGGGTATGAATGGGAATAGTTACTTCTGATGATCACTTCACAGCAGCCTCCACCATCAGAGTGTGAATGTGTAGGTGTGACCTGCGGCGTGAGGGCGCTTTGAGTCGTCAGAAGACTGTACAATCTCAAGTCCATTTACCCAGGTCAGGTGATCAGAGAGATTATGGGCATTTACTCTTCAAGTCCTTAACCAACCGGATTATACCATGACCTCTATCGACCAATCATCGTGCTGCTGTTATCTTAAAATCAGTTCTCCTCTCCTTTGCTGTCAGTTTGTTGTTTCATTTCGCTGTGACCATCCTTGCCCAAAGTCATCTCCATCCTATCTCAACAGAGTCCAGGTCCAGCTCGTCCCAAGGCCTTCCCCAGGAGTTTTCCAAAAGGTACGTTTTCAGCGACCCTAAGAAAACAGTTTGTGTGTATGAAAGGCCAAACCGCACAGAAATGTTTTCAAAAAATACCCACCTACGTGTTGACTATTCCTTATGTCAGGCTGTTCCAAATATTTAAGCGTCACATATGACTGCTTATAACAAGAATGTTTAAGGTTCACTTCAGATGAAATGTGACAATTTCATTCGAGACCTAGTTTCCAGCTCTCTCTTTCATTATTCCAGTTTCATTCTTTACTGAGGCTCTTAAACTCTTCCAACTTTTGTCCTCGTAGTTTCAGGTTTCATCCGGCGGTTTGGGCACCAAAGCTGCAGGAAAATCCTCCTTTCCACCTGAGCTCTGTGGCAACACAGGGATTAATAAAGCCTGAGTTATTCATTTCATGCAGCACAATCAGAACCTCCACTTCGCCCTCTTCACCCTGTGTGGAAGATGCTGTGTATGTGTGTGTGTGTTTACGTGCCATTCGCCTTTATTGAATTCAAATTTGAGTTATGCACATTTTTATGTTAATGCAGGCATTTGTTTTGCATGTGTCCCTTATTTATAGCAGCAGCTTTCATTACCTCTGATAAGCAGAGGGAAGTCAGAGCATCGTTACATTAGTGCATTACGTGTGTGTGTCCTTTTGTCTCTGCCACACTCATCATTGTAATGACTTTTAAAGCTCTGCTATACAGCGAGGAGGGAAAACACTATTGTGTGTCCTTCCTTCCACAGAGATGATTTTAATTGGCCGTGATAAGCATAATCAAATGTCAACTTATACATAATTCCTGCTCGTGTTGCCGTGTGTCTGCTGAGATAGAAGCACATGCAGCTCACATAGGCAGAATATGCAGTTAACTTAGACGAGAGGATTAGGTTTGGATAACTGTGATTACTGTATCGTACTTTCAGTCATATACATTGTGTTGAATGGAGGACTGTAATCGTAAACAAATTCCATGCACAACATGTTTTGGTTTCAGTCGTTTGCATAGATGATTACGTGTCTTCAACTCCTCACAGTTTCTTGCAAACATGTCAGAAAAGGTCTGTGACGTGACGATCAGTAACCCTCCAGGTGCTGAATCTCTTTCAAGTTTTTTTTTGGTCTCTGAAACAAATCGTCATAAAACTGCAGCAAAAAGTAATGCAGTTTTTTGTGCATAATCCTACTCATGTCCTTCAAAGTTGTTAAATGCCAACCCTTAAATTGTGTCAGCGCGCGTTATACAGACACACAAGGTAGTACACATTAAGGTACCTCTGAAAGAGGGGATGGTTTGTGATTATGGCTCTTGAGACCTCAAGATTTGACCTCATGTTCTGGTCCTAAGGATCTGCAGACGCCACAGGTTGTCCGGTAAGAACATGAGATGACAGTAATGACTCCAGTCTGACACACTCTCTCTCTTTGAGATGCCACTCATTTATTGAAGATTAGTTTCTGTTCAGTGTGTGGGTGTGTGTGTTAGTGTGGTTTAGTCTCATGGATGCTCAGAGACTAAAAGGATGAACAAGCAGCCCAGAGAAGCGAGGTGAGGGGTCGTCTTCTCCGCTGTGATGCTTCACTGAGGTGGAGTTTGATTGACAGGACGGACAAGAGTCTGAGGTCAGTGATAGGTGCAGGAGGGGGGCGTTGTTAATGTACATGGGCTGTTCAAGTGAATATGGAGTGATGAGATAAGGGCGTCTTCACTGATACCTGCAGAAAGTGGGTGACCTCCTGCACAGTTTGTAAAGTAACTTAAAGCTTCTGTGAGAAGTTTTTAGATGGTAAACGATGATTTAAATGTTACGAGATGCTGCTTTGTGATCCACAAAAGAGGCCATCAGTCAACAGATGTTTTCTTTCTATATCTTTAATGTCTTCAGTGCTTCCTCCAGAGGCTTGGACTATGAAGCGAGTTCAACATACCCCGGGTTTATTTTGGTTATCCGGCTTCACAAATCCCAAACGAAGGAGATCATGCTAAGCGGTCACTTGAAGGTCACATGAGCGTGTTCACTTATGAAGGGTGGAGTTGGCAGCACATGACCAATTATACACATGAAAGGTCTACATCAGCATATTTCACAAAGTCTCAGCAAAATGTGTGAATAAGTTCAAAACACAATACGGACTACAATCACACAGCTGCAGCGAGGAATATGCAGGAAGATTATAATATCACTTAATCATCATTAGTGCACAATAGGTCTGAATATACGTGTAGGTCATGAATCATTTTCTGATATAGGGCGTGTCTGACGGACGTTCCCACATACCCAGAACAGCATGTGCTGAAAGGAGTATGTAAGCTTAGTTTATATGCACAACAGTAGAAGGTTTGCGTGCTTTGATTAGGGCCTGTTGTAGGATGATGCGTCACAGCTGTGCTCCTCTGCTCACCTGCCTTCACTCAGACTTTAACCCAATGCGAGTGCACATTTGAAGGCCGATTACATCACAGCGGTGCGTCGAAGGCTGTCCCATTTTGACGAATCCTTCTGTCTGATCAAGTTTTCCTTGCAAGCACATCCAGTCAAAACTTCTCCAATCATCTGCAGGCAAGGGGTTTACTCATTCTCGTTTGAGAGATCTCTCCCTCGTCTATTGTTCTCCTTAAAACCATGTTTTGTCTCGGCTCGTGCCTCAGGGTGCTTGTCGGATCACCAAGAGAGAGAACTGAAAATCAAGCGTACGCATTCTGTAATTGCTGAAAATCTGCCATCTGTCTGAGTCGTTCCTTAAGCTGATATGTATTCACATTTCATCAAGATGGCGATACCCGACTGTAAGTCTCTTTATTCTCTCAAGAGTGATCCCAGTGACTTCTCTCTCCGTCTCCTCTCTCTCGTTCTTCAATCCATGTCTCTCTTTTTTCTCAGAAATGAAGGAGAATGTCAGTGCCCTTTCTTCCTCTCTGTTGCCTCCATGTCTGAGAGGTACCTTTAGAAGCGGCCTCCCTGTGGAGTGCAGATATGATGCTCTTAACTCATCAATAGGTTTATTCTCCCTCTCCACCCCCCCCCTCCCACTACCTTCTCTGTTTTCTTCCTGTTCCTCTCTTCTGCTTGTTCCCGTATCTTTACCTATAGTTAAGACAGCTCATCTGTACTCATATCTACGGTGGCTGGGAAGTGCAAAGCAAATTTACAAAATGTGAAACACTTTTACAAGTACTGAGACAAATTTAGAAGTGGCAGAACACTTTTACCAGTCCCCAAATGCCGGAAGTGACTCAGAGATGATTGAGTGAACGGTCATTTTGTTTGTTTTGGCGGAAAACTGAGCAAAAGCAAAACTGACTTATCTGGATCAAAAGAGTTCCACAAAACGGGCAAAACATCTTAAAGTCACCACAAACTCCGTATCACTCCGTATCCGTGTCCGCCAAGCACTTCCGGGTCACTTTCAGCATCTGGTACATTCCCTTTCCGTCAAGATTGTGTCGTTTGTAAATTTGTTATGGGACTGGTAAAAGTGTTCTGCCACTTGTACATTTGTCTCAGCGCTTTGTAAAAGAGTTTCACATTTTGTAAATTTGTTTGTTTTGGTTTTGTAATCTTGTTTTATAAAATAAATAAAAATATTTCAAAATGTAAATTAGTCTCAAATTTTGTCAAAGTGTTTCATGCTTTGTAATTTTGCTTTGCACTTCCCAGCCACCGTGCACATCTCTTTGGTTTTACGTCTGTGTGTGTGTGCAGCTGTGTTTCGTGTCAAACCTGAGCGTGCCGCGTTGAGACCACATTATTCAGGTTGCTGCTTCAGAGCACACATGCTATGAGGAGGGAATATCACAGGCACCCAGTGGAACGCTTTAACATTATACCTTCATGAAACATTAAAAGCATCACATACAGGTCATTCAGCACCTATGGAGCCACTTCTAAAGGTGCGTCTCAGACGATGAGGCAACAGAGAGGAAGGAGGCGCAGTGACCTTCTTCTTAAAGATCTACTCAAATCAACTGCTCATCAAATATTCAATAGAAACTTAAAACACTAATAAATAAATATGTCTTCTCAGAGCTGTCAGTCTGCCTCTGTAATCCCATAAGAATTGATATCACCTATATTTCATGTTTTCTGTCTTATACTTTATTAAAATGTCCGTTGTACTCGATGTAGACGGTATATCAATCATCAATCATTATTTGTATAGCGCCAATTCATAACATGTGGGATAACATGCAGGACGGACTTCTCCTTTGTATTCCTCGCGTTCCTGTCGTCCTCACTTCCTTGCCGCTGAGTTGGAGGTCGGAGCAGGCGGCGATAGTTGTGGGGACGACACAGTCTGACGGTGGTGGCTGGTCGTCAGGGACGTCGGGTGGTCGTAGTGCCAGATCACCTCGATGAAGGTTGGGGAGGTGATAAAGCGTACAACGTAACACCCCCATCCTGAGTCTGAACATTGTAAATTGTAAGAAATCAATACTCTTTTAGGACACAATGTGCAGGAACAACAAGTCATAGGCGCAACAGCGGGTCAGTTACGACATTATCCCTGCCTCAGAAATGTCTGACCTCGATATTGAAGACTTGCAGGTGCTCATAAGCCGTCTGTTGTTGTTTCACATTCTATGCAAAAAGACGAGCGGGTTGTGATCCGTATATACTTTCACAGGGCCACTGGATGAACTGACCTCAAAATGTTCTACAGCCAAAACGAGATCCACTGTTTCTTCTTCAATAGTTGTGTACCATTTCTGATGGACATCACGTTTTTTTTTTTAAATACGAAAGCTCCCACGCCGTTGTCACTCGCATCCACAGCAAGTTAAAATGGCCTATCAGAATGGTGACCAGGACAGGTCCATTTAACAGCAAGTTTTTAGTTTGCTTGAATGCCAACGAGCAAGCATCAGACCATTTAAAAATCACTTTGGGACTTAGCAGGTCAGTGAAGGGAGAGGCTACTGCACAGATATTTTTTGCAAAACCCCCTGTAATAACCCACCATCGCCAAGTACTGACTTCATTCAGTCCGGTTGGTCGGAACGGTGAAAGCCACATGAACAGCACGAACCTGACCCCCTCCCACCACTTTCCGAGAAAGTCACGGTCGCCTGTCTGAACTGAATTTACAGTCAACCTTGTTTGATGAAAACGAGAAAACACTGGAGACAAATGCTCCACATGCTCAACCCACGAGATACGCTTCGAAACAAATACAAACCAGAATGAACATTGTTCTTTAAACGCTGAAAGGAAGCTGGAGCATTACCCACGCCAAAGGCCATAACACGGTAGTGGAGAAAATCATCAGGTGGAACAACTGCAGAGATCTCTTTCGACTGCTCAGTCATTGGAATTTGGCGGTAACCTTTTAGTAAAAAAAATGAATACGAGTCTGTTTTCCAAATTAGTGTGATTCCTCTGCACTGGTGTGAAAACTGCCAATCGAACCCTGGTGGTAGATTTAGGCTAACGGGTCAAAACTGATATAAACTCTTAAAATCAGACTGCAAAGAGATTGTGTAAGTCTTTGTTTACCCATAGTTAAAATAGAGTGAATGTATGTCCCACGTCTGTGGAAGAAGGGCTGCAAACACCTCACACTAAATTATTCATACGACAGTGGAACACGTGGATGTGTAGAGCGGATTTCTGTGTCGCAGATGCACCGCTGCTCTCACTCATAGTGTAGCTATTGTTTACAGTGGAAGATAACACAACAAGGGATGCCTACATTGTGAGCTCAATGAAGCCAAGCATGATGTGCACATTTTATTTCAATGTTCACTTCTTTAAAGTAATGTGTCTCAGGACTCTTCCATCATCTCAGGAGCTCAGAGAGTTGTCTGAGTTTTTGCTAAATTGTTGAAACGGTGATGCTACTAAATAAAGTTAGAATCATTTTCAACATGTTAAACTAGAGTGTGAGAATAGGAACAATGTTTAATTAGCACCACCATCACCTCCTTATCTTCTCTCCTCGTCTTTTCACTCCTTCACTCCTTCCTCTTCTTTTCACAGCTGCCAGCAGCATCTCTCTGCATCTTGTTTTGAACGCTCGCGTGTCACAGCAAGTGGCATCATGGGAGAAGAGACCAGGACATGAGTCACATACAGTCACACTTTGCTCTGAGTCACACATGCAGACAAGCACATTTAATGGCACACAAAGGACTCATCAGGGTGGCTTCAATGCTTCAACAATCCTCATCTCTGAAATATTTATATTTGTTTTATAGGTAAAAAAGGGAAGACTGTGGGGGGGGGGGGGGGGGCAGAGGAGACGGGAAACAAAATGCAAGGCAGGAAAAACGAGGACAAAGAAGAAGATCAGAGGGGAGAAAGTGGAAAGAAATAATGCAATGAAAGAACATCATGTCAAAGAACAGTTTTAAATGATATTTGACTTCCTGAAGGAGAGTGTGCAGACCCTCTTACTGATACATGTGAAACCATGATGGGGGCGCATTTGACCCAGACAAAGGTGTTTACATATCCATGTCAAAGATTCAAAGTCTCACAGTAAAGAAAGCAGTGAAGCAAACACTCAGTAATATGGAACCCTCAGAATCTCAACATCTGAAGGTAAACAATGCCTCCTCCATATCCTGAGCGTGGCTAAGGTTAGTAGAGCTAACAATGCCAGCCTTCGGTCCACCTTGCAGGTTAACTTTTAAAGACTTGCAAGAAGATTCTATAGGATGCTAATCATCACTTCTGGGCCTCCATATGTGCTGGTGACTGTGTCTGCAGAGACCCAGTCCTCTGACTGGATTTTCACGTTTTGTTTTGAGTTGGTTGACTGGACTTTTCTGGGCAGGAAGCTGTTTTCCTGCAGAAAAGTCCTGCAGTGGGCTTGCACTTTTGGTGGCGATTAGCCCAGGAGGAGGGGCCTTGTTTGATTGTTGTGTTTACAAGCTGCTACGAACATCTCTACTGACTCTATTTTTAAAGGATTAGTTGACTAATCACGCACATCCCTAGATTGACCCACTCAAGTTGGTCAGGAAGGCTATCTTCTAGTACCTATATTTTATGCTTTTCATTAAACATAAGTAATAAATGAGTGTCTTCTGGAGGAGTTCAGCTGTATCATGTTTCTGTAAAGGTGAAGCTAACAGTCACAGCACAGATGGCATGGCAACGACAACACTGGAGGAGCCAATTAGAGGAAGTACATGAAAGCTGACTGTGTGGCAAACAAAAATCCTTTCAGAAAAAACACAAAGTCACCATCAGAGCTCATTTTCCAGGCTGGCACATTTTTATGAAGAAGGGAAAGTTGGCTGAGCAGTGACTGAGGAGCTGTCTGTGTCGTGCCGCACAGCACAGATGCTATCCAAATATGCTTTTTCTCTTCTGCAGAGGACGTTAACAGCAGCAAATTTTCTTCAAGAGACGGCGCATGACAAGTGCTCACAAGTGTTTGAGAAAACTTGCTCGGCCCTTGAAGAGAGGGAGGGCAGGATTAACAATACTCTTAGTTGAGCAGAGATCAAAAGTTGTATTTTGTATCTGTGAAGTGTTACATCACCGACAGTGTAAACAAACCCAAAGAGGACGGAGGGAGGACTCAGCAGAGAGAGCAGACAGAGATGAAAAGAGTGATGGCGAGCAGCGGCGATGTGTGCAGCAGAGATCAAAATGAATACATCAACAGAGCTCAGAAGAAGTCTTTAAATCCATTCAAGTGCCACTCCTGACAGAACACACACACATTTTGGTCTCTTGTTCTGTCCTGTGCTGCCTGATGTGTTTGTGGCACTGTGTGTTATGTCTGAACAGAGTGTGTCTGTGGAGCTGAAGGGGCTGTGAAGCTCACCCTCACCTGCTCTCAGAGGCTCTGCTGTCTGCTGAGTCACATCTTTACTGCTGAGCAGAGACGAGCGCAGGCAGCCAGGAGGGATTTAGTTCACCTCGAGTACGATGAGTCACACATCAGGTGTCTGTGTCTCAGGCTTCTCTGTACTATAACACCTTACATACTCCCAGAATGTATTGTACCTTCTCTTGAGTCCTGCTTATGATACTAAAGAACTGAATTGTTATTTGGAAGAGGATTTAAAAACTCTTAAGTCTGACTATTTGTAGTTTAATGACTGTGAGTTGACTTCAGGAGCCAGTTGCTCTGTTTTGACAGACCATAACCAAGTATATTTTTAAGGAACACAAACATCCTCTAGTGACATCATTTGCAATATCTTGTCATCAATATAAAAAAAGACTGAAATAGACAGAAACAGAATGGAGCTCCTCTGTCTGCTGTGTTCAGTCTTTCAGTGACTGAGTGGACTGCAGTTTGTCACAGTGACAGTGGTGCAGAAAGAGGAACAGGGACAGCTGATAAACAGAAGCTGGCACATATTTAAAGGAACAACAGGAAGTCATATTCAAATCAGGATTATACCTCAAAGCTTTTCCACATTTTCAATGAAACTGCGTCAAATATGATTGATTACAGTACACTGCTAAATTGAAAAATAAAACCTTGCCAACTTGAATCTTGCAGACATGAAACTTGACAGCTCTGCTTGCTTTCTGTGTCTGATTGAGACACTGTGACCACAGCACACTACACTCTATGGCTGCACCACATCCACATGTGTGCAGGGATGCAATGGCCTGTTCGGTGCTGCTGGCATCCCCCCCCCCCCCCCACAAAATGAAACAGAATCATGAACCTTTAAATTGCAGAGATTTTGACTTCGGCCCAGTGAATTCTGCAGTGCTCTGCAGCGTTAGTGACATTAGTGCTGCTTATGCGTGACTGAAGCATTGACTTCAGGACTGTCAAATATTTCCAGATTAAAAAAAACATGAAACCACAGACAGATTTAATCAGTCCCTGATATTTTAATCATACTGCACACACAGTCAAAAACAGGTTGAGCTGTTCTGCTCCCGCTCTCTAGAACCAGCACTCTGCAGACATTCATTACACCACCTGACCCCGGGGGGTAATGTTGTGCGCCCCATGTACAGAGACCACAGTCTTCATTGTATAGCAGCCGTGGGTTTGAATCCGACCTCGTCCCTTTGCTGCATGGCGTCCCCCACTCTGTCCTCCCAACATTTTCTGTCTCTCATCAGCTCTCCTATCTAAAGTATCTGAGTTGAACTAAGTGAGGGCTTTTGGAAACACTACTTTAATCCCCTTTGGTGACAGACCTTTTCAACATCTGACAAAAGTCATTACTGCAAACCTTTTTAGGATGCGTACAGACAATTTTCAGCCATAATAATACTTTCACTTCATTTCCCTCCTAATGAACCGCACACACACACTCATCCCGAAAGAGATCCTTAGCTATCTGAGGAACAACTGATTGTGATGGCAGGATAACACGGTGAATGTTCCAGACTTCCAGCTCTCACACACAGGAATGTTTAGCTCAATAATCAGAGTTTGGCTGCTGCTCAAATCCTTCACTGTCAAACTGTTTGCAGAGTTTCATCAAAACTAATCACAGCAGAAGCTGGTTCCATAAATGATCTTCAATCAAAGAGGCATGTGTCCAATTAGTGGATTCAGCTGCCGAAACGCTTGGCTAAAGAGAAAACCTGCAAACGATTCCATGGAGAGGGAGCAGATACTGCAGGGAACGCAGACCTGCTTTGAAGGGTTTGTGTTGATTCAGAACGCCCACAAATCCAAACTTAAAAACTCAAGTTTGTATAAAGCTGGAAGCATGTCACCGTTATCTCTGACCTCGAAATAACTCTGAATTAAGAAAAATAACTTTTAACGTGTTTCTTCTCCCGTAAAACAAGCGGTAATTAAGCTGTTTTCTTCTCAGAAACACACAAACACATTATGCTTTTCATACAGCTGCAGACTAAAACAAAACAACTTAATTGACACTTTCTGCCGGAGCGTCTCCTTGTTTGGAGCGTCTCGGCTCTGGGAGGCATCGGCAGCCGGTGAGCCTTCGCTGTAAGGAGAGTTTTGTTAGCGAGGATGGGAGGAAGTGACTTTTCAATGCAGAAACAAACACACACACATCGGAGCAAAACATCTTGGCACTCTTTATCCTCCACCTCAGAGAGTTTAATCTTGTTTCCTCGACTGTGTGCTCTGCTAACTATTCTGTCCTGTTTCCTGTTCTGCCTCTCCAGAAGTCAACCGGGGGGGGGGAGTTTATGAAGAGTTTACAGCTGCACTCTCAACTTTTCTAAAAACAAATACACTGAATGTTTAATTCTTTTATGTTCCTATGATTCTTTTAAGATCTACATTTCCGAAAGTGTCCTCTTCAACATGCAAGGCAAAGATCATGATAACAGAGATAACATCTTACATCACAGTGATGAGCCACAGCTGAGGTGTGCTCCATTTAAAGACTGAAACACAGGGGCCCTCTCTGAAAAGCCACAGTTCAGTAAGGAGTGCGGACCTTTCCGCAGACTGAACCCTCGTGGTCATTCAGCGGGCATTTTTTGGATCCACCTCAGTAGACTGAACATTTCAGGATGGATGCTAACTTCCTGGTTTTGTGCAGTATGATTTGGATGCATCCTTTCAGGAAATGAGTTGTATTTGAACACCCACAATGCTGTGCGAAACTAAATGTAAAACGTCACTTCACGTGCGCCTCCAAAGCAAAACAAACAAGGATGAAAAAAAACAACGAACGAGGACAGATGAGGCCGGTTTGGGTAAACCGCCTTTCAAATGTTAAGTTGTTAAATTGTTTACATGCAATGTGAAGTTTTGTATTACTGAGCCATCATGCAGATCACATCTGAGTTAGAGTCAATAACATGAGGCGGGCTAATGACGCCACTTCCACACTGAATGAATCAGAAAAAGTGGGAACAAATATCAGCCTACTGAACAGTAGGTCCTAACAGGATACAGCACGGAGAGAAGGGGCTGTCTACTGTCAGAGTGTGGAGGCACTTTGACATTCAGAAGCACCCATAGTCAAGACTCCCATTAAAGATCACAGATGATGACTGACCGTTCTGATTCTCACAGAAAAGAAAGAAAGAAGAGGGCCAAAGGAAAATCAAATCAGATTAGTGAGATAAAACCATAAACTGTAAATATTAGTGGATGAAGCCTGAGTGACGTCATCCGTCATCTGTTCCTGCAGGGGGCTTTGGGTCGCCATGCTGGGAATCCTGTCTCCGCCTAACTTTCAGTCAACCTACTGACGGGCTGAGAGCTGGAGCTGAGGCGGGGTTTAAGCCTCCTGACTCCTTGTTTCTGTCCATACAGATAAAATCCCCCTGTAAGAATCACGCTCAGTCATTTTAAGTGTCTCCTCCCTTTGGAAGAAATAATCTGTCTATGCATTGGCGAGTGAAACATTTTTACATGTACAGTTTCTCTAAGAGTGCTTGTTGGTGATTTGTTCTGTTGTGTATCCGGACTTGACTGCAACCTGCTGTGCAGCTGAAAGTATTGGGTTCCTCCTGCACAAACATAAGCAGCAATAGTGATGCAATGTTGCTACAAGGAATATCTCATGGTATTCTTTTCACCTTAAAACCCCTCTTAAAACTCCTCTCCTAACATATCAATCAAAGACAGGCAGAGCATCCAGCTGCAGAGAGAGGCTCAGCCTGAATCTGTTATCTGCACACATCCCCCCGGGGCATTTCTGCAGAATTCACTCGGCTCTGAAGGCTACCTGAAACCTTTTTCTTCTTATTTAGTTCAAACTGAATCTCAGCGTCCTGTGGGCACAGAGCAGCAGCTTACACACTATTGCCTTGTGCAAGATATGAACATATTTTCTGCACAAAGAGAGGAACAACTGGTGCTGATTCTGAGGCGATGTAGATCAGAGAGAGAGGGAGGATGAACATCTACAACATGAAATGTTTAGTGAAACAGGTTAAATAGGATTTCATTGGGTCCATCTTATCCATCATTCTCATTCCTAAACTTCTAAAGCCGGTTCTGTTTTTGTCAACATTGTAGTTTAAAAACCAAATTCAGCTGGGAAATAACTGATCTCAGTGTGCTGACTTGATGCAGATTGAACTCTGGGATTGTGCAGCAAGAGGAAATGTTTTAACATCAACTAATGAAATAAACATTATTTAGATCTCCAGCTGCAGTGGGATATTTAAAGCTCACGCTCCCTGGCAAAGATCATAAACACTAAATGCTTAATGGGTAAAATACTAAATGCTAATGTTTATCGATGGTGATCATATAGAGTTATGGGTCCCTCCCTCTACAGCTACTGAGGAAATAAATAGTGTGGTGATAATGATGAAATATTCATCATCACACAGCCCATCACAGTCGGCCTTTAAAGCAGAAACACACTCCAAATTACAAGTGTAGGATATGTTGGTGATGTAAGAGTTTGTGTTTAGTGCTTTAATATCAAGTGAAGAGCAAATTAAAGCTGCATTTATTTTTCTGTAGTAAACAGTTTGTGTTTTTCAGCAGCAGTAGGAAGCTGTTTTCGTTCAGCTGATTCTGTCATCAGCACATTTAAGATCACATATTATTTAAAATCCACTTCACCATGTTTCTCTAGCTCTAATATGTGTCTCTAGTCTGTCTATAAACCCCCCAATGATGAGAAAAGTCCATCCTCTCCGTTTTCTGCCTGCTCCACTTTTCAGAAAATGTGTGCTCAAACAGGCCGTTTGGAGATTATCCCTTCATGACATCACAAAGGGCAGTAACCCCTCCCCCAGGTGGGTGACACTCCCACAGCTAGGTGTTTGTTCTGCCCTCTGAGTCTGCCTTCTCACCGTAAACAATAGGGCATGGAGAGAGAAAGCCCGAACCACCCAAGCCCTTCCAGAGAGGGGCGTGGTCAGACACAGCTCATTTACATTTAAAGCTACAGACACAGAAACAGCCTGTTCTGAGCAGGGCTGAAATAGAGGGGTTTATAGGCATGATCAAATACAGGATCAGAGTGGATTTAGAACAAGACACTTCACACACATGTTTTGGTGAGCTCTGAGACTTATTTACACTGAACAGGAGAGTAAAATGCTATCTTTTAATGACGGCTATCAGTTGACATCTTGGGCAGAGATAGGAGGCAGTTATTGCCCAAAATTTAAAACATTGTAGAGAGCTGTCCCCCCCTCCTCTCTAGAGTGGATGCTCACGCAGGTTGCCATGTGGTGGACACTGAAGCTTCAGTGTTTATCCAGCTCTGCATCGGTCTGTAAACCTTTCTGCGTTCTCACCTCTCTCCATTTTTCAAAAGCATCTCCAATATTGATCCTAGTTTGAGCACGTTTCTGCTCGTGGAGCTTATTAGAAACATGCAGAGGCTTTTTAGGTCGGGTACAATCACT
>CM036545.1:29113416-29135916 GCA_020745685.1 Tautogolabrus adspersus
GGTTCGAGTCTGTAGCTCCTTTTCCGCATGTCATTCCCCACTCTCGCATCCTGATTTCCTACTCTAGTCTTTTTAAATCCCTTTGAACACGCTTCATCTGTACGCTTAATCTGATGACACAGATGTAGTTTGGTGAACACATGAGGATGAGGGTTCAAAGAAAAACTCAGCCTTTTGTTTCATAGTGATCATAGTTTAAATAACAGTCATTATGTTACTATGCCAAGTTAATGCTGGCCCTACATCTTTCAACACTTCGTGCAGTCACAGACATATTTTCGTGGAGTTGGGGTGCCCTCCTGTGATCTCAGTCGTTTGGTGTAAGGTGGTAATCAAACTCGATCCCAGCTGTTTTCACGCAGTCTTCTTCTCGTCTTGGTGTCTTACGTCTTGGCTATGGCAAATTGTGTTGTTCACTGACGTGACTGTTGACAGCAACCAATAGGAGCGGTCTCGCCAGCACTAAACAGGAAGCTGCAAAGTAGTAAACATGGTGGGGATGCGAAGGAATGTTTGGCTCTCCTGGATTGTGGAGATGATGGAGAAAGTGGTGGAGCTGTGGAGAGAGCAAGAAGAGTCAGAAACATCTACAAAGACACACAGACTCAGAGGAGTCGTGCAACAACAACCAGGCCCTGGTTGCATCGACATTTACCTTACAGCATTTGATCTCCTAATATTAGAACAGTTACCAACCATTCCTCCCAACACACCAATCTGCAGACCAACAAGTCAACCAGTAAGTGTGTCACTGAACAGAAACAGACCGACATGAGCAGGAAGAGTGAGAGCAGAGTGAAGGAGAGCAGAGAAAGGTAGAAGCAGTGTTGTGAATAGTGAAACAGCTGGAGTGTCATGTTTTTTAATTTACCCTCCGTTTAACTTCGTCCTCCTCCTCTCCTCGCTGCGTCGCTCTAACAGACCCGTTTTACCCCCTGCTCCGCCCGAGTGTAAGCTTATGTCACTGTTTACTCCCTGCTGTAGTGCACTCTTGTTTAGCATGTTAGCATGGTATGCTACCCCACCTGTGCTGTGGCTGTCATGAACTGAAAAAGGAAACCAAAGAGCGTACAGAGCGTCCGTGCAATTTCAAAATAAAAAACAAGACACGGACTCACGATCGTATTTTTCATCACTTTATCAACATTACGTCAAAACAGGCACCGAACGGACAACAAATCATCCTCAGAAAGACAAAGAGACATGTTGTTTTTCTCTTTATTCCCGCGTGATCTTGTAGTTCTCCTGTGATGTGTGTCCAGCTGCGCTCACGTTCCAGAAACGGATCCAGTGGGGCAGGGCGCGCGCCATCCGACGGAACTAAACCGCTGCGCTGACGGAGTATTTGGGGATTGGGGGCAAGTCTTGCATACACTGCTTTTCCCTTCTCCTCTGGTAATGGTTGTAATGAGAGCTAGCTTTCTGACATTAACGTGAACAAATGAGCTTCCTCCACATCAAACTAAAAACATCTGTAAGAAGAGAAGAGAGAGTCTTCTGAGAAATGATCCGTATGTAGGTTTGTTTGTATTTGTTCCTGTCAGGTAAAAGACACACTTCAAGCTTCGAGTGTTCCACATCTGAAGTCTCTTCTTGACAACTCTTTTTTAAACTTTCCAGAACTTTTCTTTACCCCTGAAGTCACATTTCAAGTGTTGGTGGAACAAAACGAGCAGACTGTGCCAAGCCTGTGGTTCCATTTCAAACACATGCACTGTTTATCACATTATTTCTTTTGATGACGAGAAAATACCACTTCAAGGGCGTCAAAAACTTTCTCTCAGCTTTGAAATTTGCCAGTTCCCGTCTATTTTTACCGATTGGCCACATCGTAATTGGCCAAAAAAAAAATCGCTTGGCTTGAAACCAACAAAGAAAAAGAATCTCAGAAAGGAAAGTAGACACAACTTGCATAGGAGACAGAAAGAGAGAGAGAGAGAGAGCGAGAGAGAGAGAGAGAGAGAGAGAGAGAGAGAGAGAGAGAGAGAGAGAGAGAGAGAGAGGGAAGAAAAACGGGGAGATGGAAGAAGCTTCTGAGAGTTGGGCAGGCTAATTAATTTCCCAGTAGTGCAGCACATTTGCTGGAGGCCATGTAAACACTCTCCTCCCCTCCGTAGCTTGGCTTTTAAAGGGATCAGCTGTCTATTTAGCTACAGATTATCGCTCTGTGGGTTTATCTCCTACCCCGAGAGCAGAGGAGAAGGAAGGAGAGGACAATGGTGTGGAGGGAGATAAGAAGAAGAAAGTAAAGGAGCTAATGTGAGGAGGGGGACATGTGAATGAGAGAACTGTCAGCAAAGAGGATGAGGAAATACAAAGAGAGGGAGGCATGTGAGAGAGGTGAGGAGGACAAGGGGATCAGGCTGAGGAGGAGGAGGAATAACAGATGAAAAGAGGAGCAGAGTAAAATAAGGTGAGACACAAAAGTACACAAATGCACAATTACACTTTTAGAAATGTACTCAAGAGTCTGAGGACTGTGTTTATGAATAATTAAAACTGCAGGTAGCCTTTAACTTTCCCACTGAGAGAAAACAGAGCGTGTGATTCGTCCTTGTGTCGATGTTTTCATAGTTAAAATGCACAACACGTGTTTCAAGGTTAAATTCAACTTTGTGTTGCACTTTAAGCAAAACAGGAATAATTGCAGAGTTTAAAGTGGCCACATTTGACTCAGATCAAGTTTTATGTCGTAGCTTTGCATGATTTACAGCTTAAAAAACGGTTTATTGATCTCATCCTGTTGTCTGTGAGACCGCTCAGTTCACCCTCAAAAGATTTAGGTACTGTCTCTTTAAGACCCCTCTCCTATAAGCCCACCTTTATCTGATGGACCTTATTCCCACGGTGGCCATGTTCATGTGACGTCACGCTCACGGTGTGAAGCTCAAATGTTGTCCATGAAGTCGTACTGTTAAATTTCCAGGTTGTAAGTCAATGAAACCTGCAGAATCTGACAACGTTTTTTCACTTCATCGCTTCCCGATTGAAAAGCGACTGCAAAGGCACTGGATACTCAAATCCTGAGAGAGAGATCTGAACACTTCACATGGTAAAAAAAACTAAAATAAACCTGTTGGTTTGAGAGACTGAGTTGCTGCTACTGAACGTCTTGAAGTGTTTTAAATGCGTGGACCTACAGATGGTAAGTGAAATTCAAAGACAGTATCGTAAGAGCATGTACGAAATAAAGATATGGACTTGAAAATAAAAATCAAAAAACCTTGAAGGTCAGGTTTAAGCCAACAACTGGCATTCAGGCAAACGCCTCATGAATCATGGTGGTACAACAATTACAATCATGGTCATTTCAATTCTTTTCAATAAACCTCCCCTCCGATAATACTGAAAATCTGGAGCAGAAGAAAATCATGCGGCTAAAAGAAAGCATCAAAGAAAGTGAAAGAGAAGCTAAGGCTTAAGAAAGGCAGACATGAGGTGAGAAACAGGAATAGAAATTAAGCAGAGCTCTTCTTTGGCTGAGACTATCGGAATAATCCTCTCAGCCTTCCTCCTACACCGCGGTGTGTATGTGTGGAGGTCCTCTGTGAACCTCCTGCTGCTGTGCTGCTGCAGTCTGAGCGTTACTGTAAAGTGGCACAAAGGAGATGAACTCCTGCTGCTATGGTTACCATCGTCCCCAACTCACAATACCTATCAGTAATTCATCAAATAACAAGCCGGTCCTGAGAGAGCCAACTGATGCGGTGTGAGTGTGTGTGTCAGTCTGAGCGCGTAGATGAGTGCTCGTGTTTGTGGCCACGTCGTTGCAGAAAACTTTGAAGCTGTTTCACAAACACATTATGACTGGTGATATCAGCTGTTTGGGTGAATATGAGTGAAGCTGCAGATGTGTGTTCCCTCTCCCCTCTTTCATAGCTCTTCTATCTAATCCAAGCCACAGGTAGGTGACACGTACACGTCAGTGTGTCCTTTTCTCTGCCACGTTGCTGTTGTGCAATCATGGCTTCTTCACGAGTGTGCTGAGGCTCAGACATCCACTGGAAACTTTGAAGAAACAGAATATCTTCATGCATCTCTTCTTCAGCAGCTTCATTTTACTCTCTCTGCTTTAGATAAACATTAAACATTAAAATATGAACAACTCTAGCCCATAGTTCCTTGAACAACCATCTTAACTTCAACGTTTTATTCATTGATTTATTTATCTATTCTCCCTATAGCTACAAAAAAAAAAAATCAGTGTGAGAGATGGAAGGAGGGGAAAAAGAGAGGGGAAAAGTTGCACAGAGAAACGTACTAAAAGATGGATGGAGAGTCAGGGAACGGTAGCAGAGAGGGGGCTCTGCTTTGAGCAGATGTGCTGTTTTCCCATCAAAGCCTCTCTGTACAAGAGGAAATGAAAGACAACAAGACTAAACAAACAAATGGCAGATAAACAAATGATCAAATGGTGCACAAACACACGCAGCAGGGAGCCTCTCATACCTGCTGGGACAGGCGGCATCCCTCCATCTGCACCTCAATCTATCAGTTACACCTTCATCTAAGACTCAGTCATCGTCGACGCTGTGCCCCAGAACTCCTCCATCATCGCCTCGAATGTTTCTTCTCTCCATGTCAGGGATAATAAGAAAGAAGGAAACAACAGAGCTTAAAACAAGCTGGCTGAAGTAAGAGTTTATTTTAGCAGAACATAAAAGCGTCCATGCTGGGGGGAAGTACATGCTTAGAGAACAGGGACTTAAAGGGGAGGACTGGCAGTGCTGAACATTTCTTAAATTGTTTGAGTACTTCCAATGCTCAGAATATTCTTTCACACGTCAGCAGACTCATTTGCATACATTTTAAGGATCGTTAGACTTTGTTAAAAAGGCAAAGGATATTGGCCTGAGGAACCTTTAATCCCTAAAACTAAATGTTTCTGGGTACTTTCTGTGGAAACTGGACTTTTGTTTAAGATTGCATACATCTGCGTACTTAGTGAGCTCGACCACACAAGCATTCAGACCACATGGTTCACAAGAATCATGTGTTTGTGCATGTGTGTCTACATGTAGGAAAGCCCGTCAATGATGCAATTAAACGGCCTTCTCTGTGCAATGTTTTTAAATTCTGTTCTTTAATGGAGCAGACGCGCTTCAGATGTCTTTATCATGCAGAAGACACCGCTGGAAGGTATTTAACCCCAGAACCTCTCGGTGTGATGGGACGACACTCAGAGAGACAGATCTGACACACTGAAGTCTCCTAAAACCAGATTAGTACGGCTCCAGCTCTAATTCAGATTCACATCACATCCCCTCTTAGCTAACCTCACTGCTGCAGCTACATTTCTGTCAATTCACCTTTGGCAGGTGGCAGAAAAGTTAATCTACCTTTAATTGATAAGTGATACAAGTTTTCACCGTTTAAAGGAGCAATATGGCTCTGGCACCTAGTGTTTAAAATGGGTACTGCAGTCCAAATTCAAAACATTGTAGAGAGCTGTCTCTCCCCCCCCTCCTCTCTAGAGTGGATGCTCACGCAGGTTGCCATGTGGTGGACACTGAAGCTTCAGTGTTTAGACAGCTCTGCATCGGTTTGTAAACCAAATGACTGCAAAAAAACTCATTCAAATACATGTAACCAGAATCAGCGCACAGAGATGCAGTTTGAGGTGAATTTAACCCTTTGTGTGTTTTGTGAATTGGACAACGTCTATCTGACTCATTAGAACCGACTGAGCAGGCACAAAAGGGGCATTCCTTTAAATCAGGCCCTATGTGCTAACAGATTGTAGTGTGGTATCAACTGTGGTGCAAACAATAGTCCTGCAAAGACTCTTACATGCCTGTATTCATCCCTTTCATAACATGGAAACCATTATTAATGCCAAAAAAATCAATCTATATGTGCTCGGAGAGATGCTTGTAAATCATGCATGCTGAAATACAAAGCTCTGAGCTGGCGTTATGAAAAGTGTGTTGGACGGGACTAGATGGGTTGTGCGGTTAAAAACAGACTTCCACTACATCCGAGCGTCCTAATTCCATCAAAAGTGCTGCTGGGTGTGCATAGAAACGGGCTGTGAGATGGAGCGCTGAAGGAAAACCACAAGAGACACGTGAAGATGCATGAGGACACGTCTACATGTTCGTGCACACTGTGTGAGCAGAAAGTCCAACACTCACACACGTGACAGATAAAGATGATGAAAGGCAGAGATATGACACACACGGTCCGGCTCTTTGTGCATACACTCAAAATCAAACCACGCCTGGGAATTTCTATACTGGATACTGCAGCTCGGAAAGCAATTGAAGTTTCATTTCTACAAACTCACACACACGCACAAACACACGCACACACATGCACACACACACACTACGCAGAACACCATACATTCCTGCCACCAGGGAGTATCTTGTAATTTCTGCACACACGTTCTACATACATACAGGAACAGTTGAATGCACACAGTCTGCCTTATATGTAAACATGCCCCCTTACACACACACACACACACACACACACACACACACACACACACACACACACACACACACACACACACACACACATTTATGTCTCCTGGGGAAACACCCACATGAGACTCGAGCTCAGCAGGAGTACACAGGGGGAAATATTGCAGATAGAAATACTTTAAATCTCCACTTCCCTGTGCAGACCACCGAAAACATGTCTGTGCTTTGAGTTCAGAATACGTTTATTCTTGGCATACAATCATACAGCTTATGGAAATCAGTAATTTGATGAACTGGAACCTCTTAATACAATTAAAGTAAAAAACAGGCAGAAGAGAAAATAAGTATTGCTGCCAACAGTGACACACTGGATAGTTTCACCACAATCATCAACGTCAGTGTGAAGCGTGATCTTTGGGGAGTAAAGAGGGAACTGTGCCGCTGAACAGAAGGTGAATGAGTCAAATCTAAAACTTATAATTACAGAAACACACATTATGAACTCGTCAAAACAAACGGCAAAAAGTTTGTAACTTCGAAAATGTTCAGGGAACATAGGGATAGCGTTGTAGTGCTGGAAATCAGTCTTGGTCTGGAGACCACTTTTTGAAGGTCTCGTCTTGGAATCAAAAGCTTTTTTACTCAGTCTGGGCGGACTCCAGATTTTAAATAATTACCGCTCAAGACCACCACTGATCGGCTATTTTTCTGTAGCTATCACTGTGATTAGAAGGAAAACGCCTCTTTCTAAAAAAACTAATAACTTCAATTCACGCCCCTTGCACACAGGATGATGATTTTCCAGAGATATTTTTGGTCTTGGTCCTGTCTCAGTCTCTCCCTGCCTTGGTCTTGGTCTTGTCTCGGTCTCGCCCTGCCTTGGTCTTGGTCTTGACTCGGTCTCGCCCTGCCTTGGTCTTGGTCTTGTCTCGGTCTCGCCCTGCCTTGGTCTTGGTCTTTTCTCGGTCTCGCCCTGCCTTGGTCTTGGTCTTGACTCGGTCTCGCCCTGCCTTGGTCTTGGTCTTGTCTCGGTCTCGCCCTGCCTTGGTCTTGGTCTTGACTCGGTCTCGGAGCACTCTGGTCTCGGGATGTCTTGGTCTCGGTTAGTGTGGTCTTGACGACAAGTCCCTACATAGGGATGACCCCGCTGCACCCTCGTTCTTCACAAACAACTGTTACCACATACTTCATAAATCATAAATTATTTTACGAATAATTTGGTTTTAGAGGATTTCAAAAGATTCTGCAGAATAACCGATATCACTTTGATTTTGTCTGAATTCTTATAGCTCCGACGAAACAAACATAAAATCCCAAATCAGCTCAGTCCGGAGTTTCAGACATAAACTTTATCATGTGCTGCTGTTTCTATCTTCAACTTGAAGCAGCAAAATGATCCTTAAAAACACGTTTAAAGTCATGAAGCTGTGGAGCGCTCACATTTTTTGATTTAAGCTGAAAACCCCGTTAATTATTCAGAGAGATTAAAGAGGATTCACAGTGTGAAATTAATAATTGTGTTGAGAAACACACACACGCACACACACACACACACACACACACACACACTCAGGCACAGTTGCGTATAAATCTCCTCTGGGGATTTGTGGTTCTCACTGAGACACATGATGTGGTTTTATTGGTGTTCAGGAATCCTCAGAGAATATTTCAAACAGTAAACATTTCTCCACGCTCTCAGTGCGTATTTATAATAAACCATCCAATCAAAGAATGTGCTGATGCTCTGATATTCAAATGCAGCTCATTATATCTCACACTCTCTTCTCTGCATCGTCCTGATTGGTTGTTTCTCCACCATATTTCCTTCTTTCCTGTTATATTTTATGGCTTCTGTTCTTTCCTTTCACGACAAACTCAACCCTTTATCTCGTTTTTCTCGCCAGATTTCTGCCTTCAGTTCTCCTCCCGGTTGAAACGTATTTAAAGAAAAACAACAAGCAGTCTTTTATCTGCCGTGTTTGTAGATGTGTGAAGTGGAGCTCTTATCGCTGAGTGACTTCCACCTGCAGCTCTTTCTGACAATTGAAAGTCTTTTAAATGAGCTTAAGGTCAGTCAAGCTCACAGTTGTTGTTTGGTTTAATAAAAGACCATTTTATCTACAAGACAAGTTTCCTTTGTGTTCTCCCACGTCGATTCAAAGTCTCCAAGGTTTGACAAAAGTCATCCAGGGAGCTGTGAGGGGATTATTCTGATAAAAGTATTTATTGTGTTTCTATTACTTTGGGAACAAATGCAAATCAGTCATTCATCCTGAGCGGAAAAGAAGCTGAATTCCCACCTGCTCACTCTGCAAGCAGATCTGGATAAGAGTGAAGAAAGCAACAAATGGAAAACAGAAAAACAAAGAAACTCTTAAGGTCTTTGCACAATGAGTCTGTTTTTATTCGTCTTTCTAAACATTACGCACAGAAACTCAACTTTTTTCATCGCTGAAGGATTGATTTTGCAGCAAGACATCACAGGATAGAAAAAAAGACAAAAGACGAAATGCATTCAAAAAGCTAACATGGTAATACGATGCGTTTATTTTTCTATTCATTGCAAAAATTCATAGTACAAGACAAAACGGAGTCGTCAAGCAGCGAAGATGATTTTGTAGTTCTTTCACCTTCAAGAAAACAGGTGGGTCCCTCCACTCCTGAAACCAAGACAAGAGGAGAGTTTCAGCTGTTGATAAAGGAGCTGCAGAAACATCCCGATCACTTCCTGGTGTGTCAGGATGTCAGTGGTCCAGTTTGATACGTAACCAACGATACTGGAAGCACACATTAAAAAGAGGAACACCAATTTCAGTATGTAAACATGATTGACGAAACATGAGATTGTTTTGGTAATTTCAGATGAAAAAAACTGACTCAATGTGCAAAGCTTTTCAACCTCGTCTATTCTGTGTCTGTGAGTTGTCGTTCAAATATGGTCATGAACCTGAGTGTCTACAGCCCAATACAGACCGAGTGCAACTAATCAAAGGGTTCGCCAAGAGCAGTGACGATGTTGCACGACCCAGGTAAGCCCCTCAATTCCCAGTGGTGACCTCCGCCTGAAAATCAAATTAAACACTTGATGATTTCATTCATTCTTAGCTGCACGTAGGCTGCAATAACTATTCCAAAATATAAATCTTTGCTTCTACTAGCTTTCAACAGCAGAATGAAAATAGGTGTGCTGAGAGAGATTTCTAATCTCAGTGAAACTCTACTCCTGGCTAAATAAGAGTATGATTTTATTAAGTTATTATTGAAAAGAATCCCTGGAGCCTCAAATATTAAACTTTCAAAATAACTAGAAACCCAAAGAAGAGGTGCATTTAGATTTCCAGACCTGGTGTGTAAATATTAGGCAAATCATGGAAATGGAGTTTATAGGTAAATCATGGAGGGTAATAGAGTGAAACTGAAGAAGTGTTTAAAAAGATTGTTTCATGATTCAGACAGTCTGATCTCCTTTCATGGTCCAGGAGCAGCACAGGAGGAAGACAAAGAAAATCAGAGTGGAGCGTCTCCTGACAGGGGTTTTGTCAGCGTGAGATTGTGAATTATACTTAAATCAAAAGGGAAATTCTACCGTGGGATGATATTCGTTTTAAACAGGGCTCTCAGCGAGCAGAACCTGCAGCGTTCTGGTCGCTGAGTTTCAGCTCTCACCTGAACTGAGCACTGACCTGATTTGTAAACCTAATAAATTGAAATTTCAGACCCGTGCGTGCACTGCAGTAAAGCGTGTCTGATTTATTGCCATATTTATGGGCTATGAAAGCATTCTTCTACACTGAGACACTCACTGCCAATACCAAACCTCATGCCACTCAAAAGACAGAAACAGAGGTGTAATAATCCTGTCTGACTGGAGGATTTCAGCAGTCTTCAGACAACACCCGAGGATGAATTTCTTTTGTTTTTTTAGACGCTGAATGAGCAGACCAGTTCAGTCCAGCCCTGTGAGGAGCCCGCAGGAGAAACAATGAAGAGTCTCGCCTGAGTGAAGAGGCTTGTAGCAGGAATGTTATAGATTGTGTTTCCTCTCAAATATTATGAGCCGAGTAAAAACTTTTCTAACTGAGCAAAGAATACAAATTAAATAAGAGTTTATGAACAATGTGAAAGTTTTTTAGCATGTCCAAAACTAAAAGCTTGTAACATAAAGATTGATTTAAGCTGTCAGTTATCTTAAAGAGCTAATACTGCCGTATTACCCTTCCAGAACATTACGCTCCCAGAATGCAGGCCTGCATGTGATACCTACAGTCTCTAAATGTACTATGGGAGGTAGAGCCTTCAGTTATCAGGCCTGCTCGTGGTACCTACAGTCTCTTAATGTACTATGGGAGGTAGAGTCTTCAGTTATCAGGCCTGCTCGTGGTACCTACAGTCTCTAAATGTACTGTGGGAGGTAGAGCCTTCAGTTATCAGGCCTGCTCGTGGTACCTACAGTCTCTAAATGTACTATGGGAGGTAGAGCCTTCAGTTATCAGGCCTGCTCGTGGTACCTACAGTCTCTTAATGTACTATGGGAGGTAGAGCCTTCAGTTATCAGGCCTGCTCGTGGTACCTACAGTCTCTTAATGTACTATGGGAGGGAGAGTCTTCAGTTATCTGGCCTGCTCGTGGTACCTACGGTCTCTAAATGTACTATGGGAGGTAGAGCCTTCAGTTATCAGGTCTGCTCGTGGTACCTACGGTCTCTTAATGTACTATGGGAGGTAGAGCCTTCAGTTATCAGGCCTGCTCGTGGTACCTACAGTCTCTTAATGTACTATGGGAGGGAGAGTCTTCAGTTATCTGGCCTGCTCGTGGTACCTACGGTCTCTAAATGTACTATGGGAGGTAGAGCCTTCAGTTATCAGGCCTGCTCGTGGTACCTACAGTCTCTTAATGTACTATGGGAGGTAGAGCCTTCAGTTATCAGGCCTGCTCGTGGTACCTACAGTCTCTTAATGTACTATGGGAGGGAGAGTCTTCAGTTATCTGGCCTGCTCGTGGTACCTACGGTCTCTAAATGTACTATGGGAGGTAGAGCCTTCAGTTATCAGGTCTGCTCGTGGTACCTACGGTCTCTAAATGGACTATGGGAGGTAGAGCCTTCAGTTATCAGGCCTGCTCGTGGTACCTACAGTCTCTAAATGTACTATGGGAGGTAGAGCCTTCAGTTATCAGGTCTGCTCGTGGTACCTACAGTCTCTAAATGTACTATGGGAGGTAGAGCCTTCAGTTATCAGGTCTGCTCGTGGTACCTACGGTCTCTAAATGTACTATGGGAGGTAGAGCCTTCAGTTATCAGACGTGCTCATGATTTGTAATTGTATTGTGCGGTGCCATTACATCCCTAGCTCTGTAGAAGGAACTTTGGATCATCGTCAAGGTTATCACGACTTGGGGCTTGGAGATTAAAAATAAAAAATAACCTGTGCTTTGCCTCGTTATAAACCTCCGTTATTAAAACAGCTTCTAAATAAAGCAACAAAACAGAGCGCTCTGTTCTACAGAAACAAGTGTGTGTGAGCGTGAATGTGATTGATGGGGACAGGTGGAAACCCCAGTGGCTTCTGGGCATTATTATGAGGTACACTGCCACACACACACACACACACACACACACACGCACACACACACACACACACACACACACACACACACACACACACACACACAGACAGACACAAACAAAATACTAAATATTCAGTTTGAGCTTTACCCTTGCCATGGGCGTGACACACAAACACACACAGCTCCGACAAACTGTTGTGACTGTGTGACAAAATGTTTGACACATTTCAGGCGACAACTCGTCTACGAATCTGTGTCTCTTTTATCTTCTCCATCCATGTCTTCTCCTGCTCGCTGTCCCTCGCTTTTACCCTCTCAGGAGGTTTGGTGTCTTGCTCAAGGACACTTCAGCACGAGCAGTAAGTCGCCTGCAGCGTCCTGCATGAGGACGAGAGGTGAATACAGAGATCTTGTGAGAATGCAGGTTTCTTAATGTTCAGCTTGATACGAAGGTTGGAGCCGAAAGTCAAAATCCAAAGTGAAACGACTAAAGACTTAAGTCGTGTAAGTCCACAACCATGCTAAGAAATCATCTCTCGTCTGTCAAACATCCACAAAAGCTTCTAGTCGTGATTATCTCCTCTTGATTATCAGATAAATCTGGTGTGAATCAACTATAGGCCTGTCACCAACTAAGGATTTACACAGTCAAACCTGGTTCATTAGATTTTGCCTGTAGCGGACTGAAAGTCAAAAGTTTTGTTGATGTCTTTTCACTCATCGATCCATATTCTCGATTGAGTTTGACCACATCGTTAAACTATTTGTCTTCTGAACTTGGAATAACAATTTATTCTGTGATAGGACATCGTTTCTCTCACTCAAAAAAACGTGTGTCCTCACCTGATTACAGCAAATGTATTTTTCCATGCAAAGATGAAGAGCATTCATCAGGCTATTCCAGGTCTCAATACGACTCAAACCAGTGAACTGTCGTACATCATGCTGCCTTACAGAGACTCAAAGATCGATTCAACTTAAATCCAGTGTTTGATGACAACACAGAGCATCTCTTTGAGTGTTGGGTCTTGGTGTATAAAATGTAATCTTCACATTTGTATGCATCTTAAAGTCTGATAGAGTTTATTAAGCTGTAGTCTGGTTCAAAAAGGTCTCTGCTCGTGTGTAACTGTGGCTTATTGGTCCAATGGTCCTTCAATAAAATGCTTTTTAAAATGACATTTCCACAAAATGGCCGTCCGATTGTGGATCCCAGTCCTGTGTGTTTATTTTGGGCTCTATGTCTGACATGTGATCATAGATCCAGCTGTACAGAATGTGTGAGGAGCAGAGACCCAGCAGGAGGTAACTGGCGAACAGATGTTGAAGTGGTTAAGAGTCCACACAGGATGTGTCGGGCATTGCCTCCAGCTGGGATGAGACACAGTCTAAAGCACTCCTCCATATTGGCTCTGCCACATACAACAAGTGTGAATGGTTTTCACTGGACATCTCACCTTTTTCTCTCCTGTGAGCAGGTCAGAATGCACTACATGAATCATGAAGTCACTGCTAGCACTCACACCTGCTTCCCCACTGAGGGATACAGGTACACACACACATGCACACACTCTTTCTCCCTCCAGTCTCAGTGTAAATTATTCAGTGTGTTATCAGAGAAAGGTCTTTGTGAGAGTGTGATTGGCTGCATTTACACCTCAGCTGCTCCGACCTCGGCATGCTCCATGTGAATCTCCTTCAGTCTGTGTGTGGATGCAAACATTAGAAACGAGTGTTAATCAGTATTTGTTCGTATATTTGGACAGCTGTTTTTGCTTTAGTGTGTTCGCCATGGTGTGTCAAGTGCAGTTATTAAGTATTCAACCTGTAGTTACAGAGGATGTAGACTTGGCCTTGACAGAATATTAACAGCGGCTTGACATTACTGATTACTTATTTTAGCAGCTCCAGCTTTAGGCGGGGGGTTCAGGGTCATATAGAAAAAGGCATAATAAGGGCTTGTGTCCATTGACAGCATAGTTCAGCGCTCAGCGTCCTATGTGCACAATCGCACTTGGTGTCAGCGGAGCTCACAGCTCTAAAAATAGTTTAAAACCGCCGCACTCGTCAATGTCACTTTTCCCTCACCGACCAATTAAAATCAAGAAGGGGAAGGATTCTTATAAAGCACTTTTGTCAACAACAATGCTGAAGGAGAAACTTATCTGACTCATATTTTTGGAGGGTACGATTTCCAGGTCTGGGTTGTAGGTGTTCTAACATGAGCCAGGCGTGGTCATTGAACAAGCTGGGGGGGTCTGACACCATGTAGTTCTTAGAGCAGGGTTTCCACAAATAAAAGCAAATATAAAGTATACAGAGCTTTTGATAAACAGACCTAAAGGTCAGTATACCGACTTTGAATGTTGTTGTTGTTGTTGTTGAAACTGTGTGTTGCTGCTCTTCTTGACCAGGTCACCCTTGACAAAAAGAGTTCTCTGATCTCAATGGGACAAACCTGACTAAATAAAGGTTAAATAATAGAATAAATCTCTGCTCTTTGGAACGGGCCCGGACCCCAGTTTGGGAGCGAATGGATCAAATGAAGTCCTGAAGAAAACTCCTTTACGCAGAAGAAGCAGAAGAAGTCTTCCCCAACTGGTTTGTGGAATACATTTCTCAAAAACCCTTGCAGGTCTGTATTTAGGTTTTCTGGAGCCGGAAAAAATCATTAACGGAAGGCTCCGTCATGACTGACAGGTTTCCATGGCAGCAACAGGAGGGAGTGTTATATATACACTAACCTGGGACCGTTACATAACGCTTGGAGAAGGTGCTCCTGGACACAACGGGAACGCTACTTTGAAATAAACTCCTCAAAAGAAGGAGTGTGAAAAGTTAATAAAGCAGGACAGGATTGTTCTGTCTGGGTTTATGAGCCAGCCTTGGTGTGCTGTGTTTTATTGGTAATAACAGAACATCTGAACTGCACCAGTCTCTGCTTGTCTTTTGAGTGTTTTTCTGAAGATGTTTAAACTATAAGTGTTGTGGAAGACCGGAAAACTATCTCAGTATATCTGCTGTGTTTAAAATCCAGTTAATCAACATCAGGGGGATTCAAGAGGGACTCATCTGTCAATACATTTCTGAACCCCCTCCGTCCCTCTCTCCCCTCTCCCTCCCTTTCATCTGTCTCTCCCATCCTCTCTCTGTATTCATTTATTCCCAGCTCGTGCAGTGCCAGTACTGCTGTCTGTTTGATCTCCACTGTGACACCCATGGGTCCCAGAGCTCCTGCCTTTGTTGTCTGCCCCCTCTAACTGGGATCACTCTGCTCCTACAAACCCTCACCTCGGAGCCGTCAGCATCAGTGCCGGACAACATGTTGGATCTATTATTCAAATGTCTCTACAAAGAGGAGTGACTGTATGAATAATGAGTGTGGATGTGATGCACAGGTGGGAAGCTGCTAACTTTATCTTTAGTATGCAGTTCTATAAGGTACAGCTTCCTGGACCACATTTTGGTATTAGCAGCGCAACACCTGCGGTCCCTGCTGGGCACTGTGTGGTTTCCTTCAGTCGGAGTTGGATGTATAAATTAAGAACACCTGTGGTCATGACGGGGCGCGGTGTAGTGAAAGAATTAGATTACTAAAGCAGCTGAGGTGAGTCGTCTGGGTGTCTCAGCTCAGCTTTGGGGACAGACTGAGGAGCTCAGAGGAGAACTGGGGCTTATTTATGTTTAAAGATAGACAGAGGTGGATCAGCAACCTACCAGGATGCCCCATAAATCCCCCTGTAGGTGGTGTAGGTGGGGAGGGGAGGGGATGCAGGAAGAGGAGTAACAGAGACAGAGCAACAGCTGTCTGGGAGTGAAGCGCAAATATCCAGAGCTCCTCCTACTGACTGGCTGCAGTATAGATCATAGACCCCGCCTCCTCTGTGAAGCTATAAAGTTTACGATTATTATGGTTTTTGTTACGGGCTTATTTGCTTTCTCTCTGAGTGTAGGATGAGAAAATCTACATGCCAAGTATTTAAGTATTAATCGAAATATGAAGCAATATATTGCAAGCTTAAGGTTAGCTTAGCTTAGCAAAATGACTGTAAACAGCAGGAAGCATTTAGCCTGACGTCCTTTGTGAAAAGCAAAACTATTATACAAAATCTGCCTCACCTCTGACAACAGAAGTGTAGAGGTTAAAAGTGGTTTTACGTTGGGCTCTGCAGTACTTGTTCCTCAGCTTTTAACTTCAGACAGAGACACTCAAGCTTTACGCGCCAGTTTTAAGCTAGCTCTATATTTACATGAAAAACTCAACTTCAACTTTATTTGTCCCCGAAGGGCGATTAGTTACAGCAAGGCATTAAAAGCACGGGAAAAGACAAAAATACATTTTAAAAAGCTAACGTAAGGTAGAACTTGATAAAGGTAAAGTGGTAAGAGGCACTGAATATATATTGTGAGCAGCTTCAGTGAAAAACATATTGTATAAAACCGCAGTAATAGCAGCCTATATACTGAACGTAAGTGAGTAACTGCTCATAATGTTTTCAACACAAACAGAGCAAAGCGACACAGCCAAGGTCAGACACAAAAACATCTAACTCTCAGCAAGAAAGTGACTATCAAGACAATGAGGAGCATCAGGCTCTTAAATCGCAGCGATGAGAAGCTTAAAGGAGTGAGAAAATATTCACCTTTACCACCTCGCCCTGTTATAAATAGTGTTGTATTCAGAGTGGTCGGTTGGCAGTGATGCTGCTGTTTGGCTCACAGTGAGGGCAGAGTGATGGAGCTAAGCTGTTATTTTGAGTGTTAATGGGAAAACTTAGAGCCAGGCGATGCCCGGCCAAAGCTCTCTCCCTTTGACCTAAGGCCTCTTTTCATTTCCTTTTTGTTATATTTCCATTTTATCTGACACATTTTCCGTTTCCAGTTGGACCATCCTCATATTCCTTTGTAGCTCTTTTCTCCCCTTTGTGTCTCTCTCTGTTTTCTAATATTTTTATTTCCTTGTTCGTCATTCTTTGTTTGTTTGTCTCTTACCTCGGCTCCGTCACGCTCCCTCTGCTCTCTGATCTGCAGTGTTTGGAAACCGCTGCAGCCATGAATGCTGTTATTGTGGAGCGTCAATGCTAATATGCTGCGTGTTTGCCTATGGCAGACAGTGATAAGATTTACACAGACGCAGACACGCTGACTCTGTTCTAGCCAGCAGTTGGCACAGCTATAAAGAGGGCTGAGTAGCATATCAGAGCTAATATGAAAAGCTTGGCCTGGCGGTAAACAGTTGGTGACATATCTACATACACATAGAAGACCTGGCAGGGTTTTCAGAACGATTGGCTCGGCTATAAAGAAATGTGAGGCAGCATGGTTAGATTTGAGCCTGTGTGATGAGAAATCTCACGTCCTGTGTAAATGCTGCCCTCTGGCAAACATGCAACACTGCAGCTGAGGATCAAATCAAACACTATGAGACATTAACAATGTGGCCTATTTGAGAGTTGTAAAGAAGGATAGCGGAAAAGGTAATTGTGTGTTCTCTGCACACGTGGCAAATCTTATCTGTTCTCCTTAAAAGGTCACAGGGTCAACCGTAGCATCACAATCCTCAGAGAACCAGTGTCGCCTGTGGCGTCGCCTCACGTCGCCTTTTGTTTTGGCCAAAAGGTTGCACTTGAACACATCGCGAAGACTACAGCCGACGGCCAACCACCACGTATGTTCTGCGCATGTGCGAAAGGAAATAACTCTCCATGCCAGCAGGCGGCGGTAGTCAGTCGTTATGATACCAGAAGACCATTTTCACACCGCTGTCGCGCACCACTCGTATTATAGGTAGCCTACTAATCGAGAATAATGTCTGATAAAAAGTTGAAAATGGCGCTGGCGTTGTGAGCCAGAAGAGGCGGAGGAGACACATAAGGAGAAACCGCACTAATGGGTGAAAGCATGGACACTACAGCGGCAGGCTCAAGGGGCTTTCCTGAACCTGTGTCGAGAGCTGGAGATAAATGAAACCTCCGAACAGCCAATCAGAGTGATTCCTCTCACTGACGCCGACCGACGCCTTTTCAACATGTCGAATCGGCCAAAAAAAGGCCGACGGGTAGCGACGGAGCTGGACACATCGCAACAACTAGGGAGATGATCGCTCACTGACGGTCCAACTAGGACCGACGCCGACAATCTCCTTGCTGTGTCAGGGCCTTAAAGGAGACATCAGGACACATGCCAGCTGTCCCAGGAAGTACAGGTAAACATAATAAACTTTGGAACAGAAAAATATATTTGAAAGAGTAACTTAATATTAGTCTTGTACTGGCTTCTATGGTTGACCTTTGATGACTGTTGCACAGGTAACCTCATCCAGCACACTCAAAGGGTCCTGGCCAGTGAGGTTTTATTGGAATCACCAAAACGTCTAATACCTGCATTATGTGGAGTTGAAATGCTGAGGGGAAAACACAGTGACATTCTGATTAAAAGCAACTGTTTCAAACTTGGGACTAAACTCCAGCTGACCTCTGGCTCGCTCTGCTTTCAGACAAAGAGAGAGACAAACTGTGCTGTACAGAAAAGAAAGACACAAAGAGACTTGAGTCGCAGTGTGAAAGCGAGAGTCGTCCAAAGGACGCTGTAGGAGTGCTGACTCACTGGCGTGTATTCATGCGATGCAAATCAGGGCAAACTTAAAAGTTGAACAGAGTTGAAAAAAAGAACAACCTGAGAGGAAGTCAGACACAAACATATGGAGATGAAAGAGTGAGTCAGAGACAAACAGGAACGTCTCTGACCCCACGATTTCTCTTCTTACACAAAACCATCTGTTGCTTTTGTGCAGAGCGAAACTTTTAGCAACTTTATTGGAATTGGAAAGAAATGTCATAGCAAGTATAAAATACAACAGGAGGAAAAGAGTTGAGACATAGCTTTGATTACATCCAAGCAGCCCTCGGCTCCATGTCTGCTGATCCCAGAGAATTACTAACATACTAAGGTCAAACAATAACAGACCTAACTTTTTGTTTGTCCATAAAAGTTCATTTTTTCAACATGGAGTTTGAAGTTTATCTCAGATAAGGCTAATGGACCTTAGAGGGGAAGTAGGATACGCGGAGGCTTGGGCTTGAGGCTAATGACTCATACGTACAAAAGGTTTTCAGTCGCTCTCATGTGTCAGCCAGCAGCTGCAAAAAAAAGGGTTACTACACCATCCGTCTCTCAGACCAAAACAAGTGCAATGTTTCCCCTCCTCCCCCACCCCTCCCTCAGTGTTTGGACCAAGTGCAGCCGTTTGTAGAACTGATGCCTCTTGGTTCTTATTTCTTTTGAGTATTTTAGACCAAACAAAGTGTTTCCTTCAGTTTGGAAAGTCTGTTTCGTCTCCCTGAATTGTACTCTTGAAATGTAACTCCTGCCTTCGTGCCTCGACTTACAGCGGCCCTGAGTGGGGACGGGATCGTGTCTCTCTTCTCCCACATGGTCGCAGGGCTAACGGTTGGACAGGGAGGGGTTTCACGTGGATGAAACACGTTAGCGCCTCTGAGTGAAACATAAACAAGCTGTCCCGTCAGTGTGAACAAAGAGCTGAGAACAAACCCAGAGGGAGTTTGACTTCAATCCCCTTTTTAAGAAAGTCTGTAATAAATGATATATTTGATGAGGATGTACTTGATATCTGCTAATGTGTCAAGAGTTGCATAACTCACCTTTAATGGAACTGTCTACAATGTGGAGCGGACACTTTCAAAGATAGACAATATTTTTGCGATAAGGTCCGTGTTTACAACCTGCTTTTCTCCCAGCAGAGCCACCAGACTCCACTAACAAAAGAGTCATTTTACCTCACAGAACAGGAGAGTCAGGTCATAATGCTGCTCTGACCTCTGACCTCTGACTTTGTTTTCTTTACTGTGCTCTGTTGAAGTGAGCTTCAACAAAACTCAATAATTGCAGAGAGTCATGTAATGTCATGTCTGCTTCTGGTCCAAGAAAAGCTCAACCAAAAAGATCTTTATCTGGAGGAATCCTTCCTGTGATGCCGACCTTTGCATGCCATTTATTTGTCCCTGATGGACGACTGGTTTTGCAGTCAGCATTAAAGTTGTCAGTATCTTGAGTTAATGTGATTAGTGAGGTTAGAAAGGGTAAATCATTTATATTTATTTGTGTGTGTTTGTGCGCACATAACAGTCGGGCCACTCTAGTCAAAACTGTCTGGACACGCCCCTGAACACGAGGCAAAGGTTAGCCGTTAAAATGTGAAATATATTTAGATATCCTCATTTTGTGTGCTTTAGTGTCACGTAGCGTTTGCACTCCTTCCAGTGTTATCGTGTTGTGAAGTCACCGAATCCACAGTTTTACCTTCGCATTGGACGGAGGTGGACGTCTGACCTACAGAGTGCAGAGCGCAGAGTTATGAATCCACGGATGATTAAATAAATGTGTAAAGGGATCCAGGAATCAGCCTCAGTGGGCAGAGATACACAAAGTGTTCACTGATAACAGGGCCTGTGCTCGTATGCAGGACTTGTTTGTACCGCAGCATGATCTGCAGACATGCACACACGTCAGTTTGATAGTTGATGCCTTCATTCTTCCTCCTGAATAATCTTATGTTACTGCTAAGCTTACGTGAAATTCAGCTTTTAGTGTGTTTGAGACAAGAGGACTTCATTTTTGTGATCGTGTTTGCCAAAAGGTTAAAGGTTCGATAGCTGCAGGTTTGAACCTCCCACATCTGAAAATCTTGGCAGTTCAGCTGAATGACTTCAAAGATCGTGACCTTTAGCACAAACTTACTCTGCTCCAGTGGTCAGCTCCCAGAGTGTGAATGTTTGACATCATGTTTAGGGCTGAAAAAAAATACTCACCAAACATTTCCTGCAAAATCTGAAAAGTAAAATATTTTAGCCGTGCAGTTCATTTCATGGCAGCCTGCAAACTTATACGGCTGCATCCTGTGAGAGATCTCCCACGTGGATGAGTAACTGTGAGTTCAAGCCATTTTTTAACAAGTCACTGCAGGCTCATGATATAAATTCTTATCAGGTTTAAATATTTTAATAGATGTATGTTGTTTTATTGCGGGGTAGTCAAAAATTGGTTTTAGTTCTATGGCTACAAGAGGGTGTCAAAAACAATTGCATTGCAAACACAGCATGATGTTCGTTTCATAAATATGGTCCAAGTGGCAAAGTGAAGTGTCAAAAAACACACTTCCTTGAGTGTCCACTTGAAGGCGAGCTGCAAAAGCCCCGGAAGTCACATCAACACCCACATTAGAAAGCCCTGGTTTGAATAACAAATCCGAACCAGGCTCAACAAACTTTATGCATAATGAGCGGCGTGGCTGATCTGACTGACAGCTTTTTGCCACAAGGTTTAAGACCCACCCTCAGCCCAATCTCTTGAGACAAAATGTTCATTATCGAGGCCGCCATCGTTGGGCTTCAAAAATTGGCGTAAGAAACCAACTGGTGACGTCACTGAAGCTACGTTCATGTTTTATACAGTCTATTAAAGGAGCACTATGTACCTGACCCCTAGTGTTTAAAATGGGTACTGCAGCCCAAATTCAAACATTGTAGAGAGCTGTCTCCCCCCCCTCCTCTCTAGAGTGGATGCTCACGCAGGTCACCATGTGGTGGACACTGAAGCTTCAGTGTTTATCCAGCTCTGCATCGGTCTGTAAACCTTTCTGCGTTCTAACCTCTCTCCATTTTTCAAAAGCATCTCCAATATTGATCCTAGTTTGAGCACGTTTCTGCTCGTGGAGCTTATTAGAAACGTGCAGAGGCTTTTTAGGTCGGGTACAATCACTTCTATCTGAACCAGTTCTCGTCCCCACCTCAACATCTGGCTCAAAGAAGAGCCGATGGGGGAGGTCAACATGGTTTGGTCCATGCACAGTTTATGTTGTGACCTTTAAATATGCAGGTATAAGTAAGAGAAAAGATAGCGGTTGTACAGTCTAAAAGAGACTGCCTATAGGTTGAAAAATCAACATGGTTTAAAGTAACTCAGCCCCTCGCAAAAGCTGAAATATTTTTAAGAGCTATTTGCCCTCATGGCAAAGATTGAGTCAGAAAAATACTTCAGATATGAGATGTAAAAAGTTGGTCCAACACTTTCATGTTTTCCCATATTTTCATTTTGTGTGTTTCCTCAGAGCTCCAAAATGAACCATAACTTTGGCAAGCATCTCGTGCATTACACCCACGATAAAGGAAGGAACACTTACCCTCTCTGACTTTCACATAAACACCAAAATATCTACTTTAGAACGGCTTAGAGCTGCAGATATATTTGATCATTCAAGTCTTCAGGCAAATAAATAGAGACAGATGTGCAAACCAATATGGAGGGAAAAATGCCAAACAAATAGTCCTGTTTCCCACCACTGGTCCAAAACGATTGACTCTGTAACTTACCCTTTAACTATAATTACCCAGGCTACAAACATCAGCGGGACAAACACGCTTGTGGTTAAAACCCACCGTGCTGCTCGGCTGTTAATTTGGAACTCCAAATAAAAACCAATAATCTGCTG
>CM036545.1:29138416-29173416 GCA_020745685.1 Tautogolabrus adspersus
TTCAATGATCAACATGTTTTAACATTTATGAAAAGGAACAAACATGTATCCTCTTGAGTGATCCACTCGCCAATGTCCTGTTCTTTTATTTTGCAAGTGAAACTCGGGCTGTATCTTACCACAGAAAAATCCTTTCAAACACTATCACATCATGGTGTTTGTGGGCTGTGGTGGTTTTATGCATCTCATGGTTAGACACATTTCTCTCACTCGGCTGCAGGCCTCTTTTTGAGACGGTCATGCTGCTGCCTTTAGTTGCAACAGCCTTTGAACAAACTTTGCAGTCGTCATGGTTTGTTCGAAATCTGATGCAGCAAACAGAAGCAGTTCTAAACGAGTGAGGAGACTGAGCCTTTTAGGGAACAAACTCTTCATTAATGCTGGCAGCCATGTTGTTGTTGTTGTTGTTGTTGTTGTTGTTGTTGTTGTTGAGCAACTCTTGAGGCCTGTACTACGAAGCAGGATTTGGGGTTAGCAAGGTAACTTCAGGGTTAACCCTGGGTTTTCAGTCCTACGAGGGTCGTTCACTTTTTACCTGGGTATATCGCCACGGTAACTTACGCTGCACACCTAACCTGCTCCGGAGCAGGTTATGTTGGAGATAAGAGATCAACATGTGAAAATCTCCGCCCACTGACCAATCAGATCTTTTGATCGTGGAGCTCCCGGAGCTGTTCGAGAGAGGGGTGAGGACACTTCATGTGTCCCGTATGATTTTACATTATAGTCCGTTAAGTTAATGATTATTTTTCACTGATATACGCTATATCGTCCTTCATCCTTCCTAGTTGTGTTTTTAAGATGCACAATTACGAATAGCTTCTTATAGCCTATCTTTGAATTATATCTTAATATTAATTTTTTAATTTCTCCATGCCGCTCTGTTTGTGATCGTCAGAGCTGCAGCTTCTCAAACTGTTCTACTCTCCACATGAAAGAGTCAGAGCAACAGTTCAGAGAAGAAACAGGAGTTATTATGGTCAGTTCTAAGGTGAACTAACGATGGAACAAATATAATAAGTCGCAGTTTGGACGTTAATACTCGCTGATTTTTCTGTTTTTATGCCATTTGTTGCTGCAGCTTTGTAACTTTAGTCTTTGGGAGCCTGTTTGTCTTAAACGTATTTATATTGTTAATAGTATAGTTTGATCAGAGTTTTTAGATATGACGATCTGCTGACGGCAGACGCAGTTATGATTGTGATAGGTTAAATGAAGATAACTCCGCCCTTTTATGTGAACGCGCTCTTGGTAACTCTGGGTTTACCTATCAGGTTGATAACCAGCTTCGTAGGACTGTTAAGCACGACCTCTTATGTTAGGGTTAGTGAAGCCAGATCACCCAATGAGACCCTGGGTCTTTTTAACTCGATTCGTAGTACAGGCCTCTGGTCCTGCAAGGTCAAACTACTGTTTTGTCTATAAAGTCAGCTGGTTTTAACACAACGATGTACATCAATGTTGCAACTGTTTCTGGTTCAGCATAATGAAAGGTCCATCTCTACGAGTAACAGCCAAAGAAGAGTTTGTGTTTTAGTCCAATTGATGAGTCAAAAATGTAAGACAAGCTAACTTTTCAGGGGAAGAGACAAACCTACTTTTATGTCCTTCTCTGGCTGCTTGCGTTGAGAAAAACATCACTCCCCTGTAAGACACTTCTTTATGTACATTTCTCCATGGGGATACACCATCCCGGGGCAGCACAGAGTTCAACCTGAGGACGACAGCCGAGTGTGGGAGGAGACGGGAAACAGCAGCATCTGTGAGGACAGATGACTGCTGAGGAACTCCCTGCAGAGAACATGTCAGAGTTGCAGGTATCAGGAGTTTTAATGCAGAGAAACCTTTGTCATAGAGGGCTGAGAAATCATGCAGAGGTGGAACATAAGAGGAAGGAGACTCCCATCCTAAATCTGCTCTTTTTGTGCATTGCTGCAAAGGATGTTTGGAAATGTATTAACCCTCTGAGGTCGGCGGAAACACAAGAGTTAACAAATTACGTCATTTGCTAACATTGACCTCACATTAAATCCTGATCACTTAAAGTCAAGCCGTCACCACCTGATGAATCTGCTGACGTGGAGGATAATCACAGTTTTTATTTTTTGTTGATACATCAAGTAGAAGCGGTCGATGTAGCGCGGTCATTGCGTTTCCTGGTAGTTTGTTGTGGATTTTTGTCAAAAAGTGTTGAATCTGCAGATTCCGTTCTACAGAATGGATTTCCTTCAGCAGGAGATTAGGCCAATAGCGTGCATTGGTGTGTGGCATGTGTTTTTGGACAACCAATCTGAACGAGGAGGAAACAAAGAGCTTGTTCCCGCTTGACATTCTCATCTGACGCTTCTTTCTAGAACAGCGACATAACGTTAGAAGAAAAGTCGTACTGAAGACAGAAAACAGAAACAGAAAACATCCAAGCATCAAAATACAACGACGATTGATCGCCCACCAAGCCCTCGACCTATCCTGCCAACGTGGAGGAATATTCATCCTGGGCTAACAAAGGGCGTTTATCCTTCACTGGACTGGCTGCTAAAATACATTGAGGGCATAAATTACGAGTAGAGCCACTTCTCTAGACATCACTGGTTCCATACAATCGCTTCTCTTTCAATTATTTTCACTGGACTGTCCTGATACAGATCCTTCTCTTCTTTCATTTTATCTTTCTTGTCTTCACAGGTTCCTCTGACACACACGCACACACACACACACACACTCAGCGGCCTAATGAACTCATGCAGGGTTTGCTGAAGCACCTCATTTCGAATTCATTCGGATCCATTACTGATGTTGTCGGAGGGTCGGAGAGGCACAAAAAAACAGAGCAGAGGACGGAGTGATGTCGTCTTTTTGATGCTCCTCCACTCTGACACACAGCATGCACCACATTATGTTTCCATAACGACGACAACATGTGGTAGAAACTTCCGAGTGGCTTCACAGTGTCCTCCGCTCCATAAAGAAAGAAAACATTTTATGTAAGGACAAACTATTGAGCTGCACCCACCTATTGATTATAATACTATCAGAAAAAGGTTAGAAAAGAATGTTGATGAACTAGTATTTGCAAAGTAAGGATTTAAGTATTTGCACAATTAGCCCTTCTTCCACTTGCATCATTATTTATTAAAGATTTAAGACATTGTAGGAAGTGATGTCTAGAAAAGGCAGCTTGTTTCTGAGCGACAGAAGTCAACCTGTCCACATGTAATAAACAGTAATATTAACAGACCTTCTCCACATAGTCCGAGAACAGGAGCCTACAGTGTATATTGATGAGTAGATGAAGGTGGAAACATTGTGTTATTCAGCTCAGGGTGTTCTGGGTAGCAGCAGACCTGCTCTCACTGAGCTGGACTGTATGTGCCTGTGGCCAGTGTCCTGCAGGCAGACAGGGCTGAAATATGCAGCAGGATGTCATTAGTGCATGTGGTCTCTGTTTCCAGTGTTGGAGAAAGTCCCGTAACAGGATGCCACTCGTTGCTGTCAAGTTGGCTCTGTTGTGAGCTCTTCAGCATTGAGCCAAACCCTTAAAAATAACACCACACTCCACTAAAATAACTGCTAATTGTTTCTTTCAAAAAGCTGTAAACATGTTAATTTATGCTGTTAAAATGGCTTTTTTGCCTGTCAGGTGTATATGACTTCCTGTGCTCCTGGAGACAGCCTCTAGTGGACACTCAAAAAACTGCAGGATTTTGCACTTCTGCATTGGCTTCACTTTTCAAGGCCGGAGGTTGCCGCTTGGCACTAATGCAGAAAAGGAAACTAAAGGCAGCCATGATGGAGCTTTCAGCACAACAGAAACAAAAAGGCTGACAGGAAGAGACAAAGATGTAACATCAGGAGAATCTATACTTGGTGAAGGACAGAAAAACAAGAATTACCTTTATTCAAACTCACTTGACTGAAATGTGTCCCTCAAAAAAGAGCAAGAGGATACGTAACGTGCTGTAAAAAATGTTGTTCAATGCAACAGACGTCCTATTCAGCCTGGAGTAGAGATGACTTGTAATTTACAATCATTGCAGGGATATAAACCATGAAAACGTTTCTGTATAGTCCTGTGCAAACTGGCATACCTGTAATTTGAGGTTGTGAATTCTTTTTGTTCTGTTTTTGATTTGGTTTCTTTCTTCCTCCTCTTGATGGTGGAGAATCGTGGTGGCTGTGTTGTTGATAATAATCGAAAAGTCAGGACAGTAAATTGGTCCAGGAGGTTAATGTTAATCTCCAAACGCAGCTCATAAACACATTCAAAGAAAGAGGAAGCAAGAAAGCCAAAGATAAAAAAAATGAAGATGTTAGATGTAAGGCAGAGCCCTGACATAATCCTTTTGGGATCACGTCAGTAAATCAGAAGTAAATACAAACTGGTGTGAATGTGCTGCACGAACCGTGAAGGCACGGCGGAGGGAATCCTACGTCACTCATGTCCTCTGGTTATACTTGTCTCATGCCAATAAGGCTCCAGAGTGCAAACAGGGCCACCTCACAGCTCTCTATTTCCATTTAAATGTAATTCCTGTGGTGCTGATTTCTCCCACACGACTAACGCTGCTGTGTGGTGTTCACCCCGATCCCCTGATAATGTGCACATCTGCAAACCTCTGCAACTGGCTTCCTCCGGATGCTTCTGTCTGTTTCTCTAAATGTAAAAACAAAAAGCTGCTTCTACAGCTGTGTTGAAGTTGCACGTTTGCTGTAGGTTTGCAAGATGAGACATTACTCAATGGGTTGATTCACACATATTTACGACAGATTTGTTGACAACTTTATTTCATCCACAATGGTTTCAGTCTCTCAATGAGTGTTTTACGTGGATGTGAGTCGTTTCTAAGTATCCCGGTCATGTTCAGGTTTGGGTGACTTTATTTGTACCCCTAGGTAGATTTGTTTGGAGCCAGCAAGATCAACATCCATCATGATGCTTTTTTCTGCACCTTGGGACTAAGACACCTCCTTCCAGAGGGGAGAAGCTGAAAATCATTCTGTAAAGGGTGGGAATCTTCTTTTTGTGTTTCTGCATGTAAACATCAAGTTCCGATTGAGAAACCTGATTTTTCAACCTCGAGAACTCCGAAAGATAATGCGATACTGAGACATGAATTCGCCTAACCCCGGTTTCTGACAGCTGCAGACTACCTGCGCGTGCACCGCCTCAACCAAGTGACGAATCAGCAAGACAAACATTGAGGCGGCAACAACAGCGTCTCACATCTGGAGCGACAACGAAACTCTAGACTGTTTTGTCTTTTGGTCATGAACGTTTCTGGAGATGAGGAGGATAGAAAGATGATGGTGCTCATCCCACATTCAGCCACAGCGGTCTCATTTTTCTCCGATTTCTTAATTGCAGTGGTTTGAGTTGTGAATAATAAACATCACAGGCAACTGCACAGATAAGATGCAGTGATCAGAAACGGTGATGCTATATGTATCTTTAAACAGGGATATGGATAACCAGGTTTCTCTGTGTGCACGTCAACATCCTGAATATGATCAACACCGGGATAAGGCTCATAACCAGGACACTCAAGTCCATGTAAACACACTCACTGTGCATGTAGATTTGGTTTTGTTACTTCTGGTAATTCAGTTTAATCTGTCCAGGTTTAAACATTTTCTCTCAATTTAAAATACATGAAGAGCAGTTGTTTATCTGTGGGTGAATGGATTTTGAACATAGGCCTTGAAACTTCCCTCAGAAGTTGAGACTGATCCATTTCACTCTACTTTCTGCTGAAACATTTCGTTAAAAAGCCGAGGATTTATTTCCTCATGTTAATTAATTCAGCATTATTTATGTCAAGGCCAAGACCTCTCGTCTGTTCCTCTGTTTCCTGTGTTTTCTCTCTCCCCCCGTGTCTCCTTGCTCCTGTTTCTCTGTGTGTGTAGGTGTGACACGCTGGTCGTCCTGATTGCTGTATATTGTCTACACCTGCTGCTGCTTATCCACACCTGCTCCCCATCAAGACCTTCCCCTGCAAATACCCCCCCTCCTGTTATTCATCATCACATTGTTGTATCAACCAGTGTGGCGTGCTTCAAGCAGCCTCACGACTTTGAAGCTTTTGATGTTTTTTCTTGTTTGCGTCTCTTGTTTGCACGCTCACCTGCAAAAATCCACTCACTCCGCCTCTCAAGACTATCTTTAACCATGTGATGCTGCTACTCAACCCCTTAGCGTCTCTGCTCCAAACCCCCTTCAAGTTCATCAACAATTTACAATCAAACATGTAAGATAAGTATCAGTCTGTGCCTCGACACTCAGCACACATCATAACATCGATCAAATTCCTTTTAAAAAATGACTTCATGAGCACATAAAACATAAACACACATCAGGTACATATTTAAAGGTGCACACCTGCCTTCTTATCTAACAAGCTTGTTCGTAAAAAGTCAACACACACAACTCTCTGACACGCACGCACACACGCACGCACGCACACACACACAGGTTGAGATGTGTCCTATATCGTAGAGTTTGACAGTTCATTAAATCTCTTGTTAATACGAAGCGTCTGGGCAGGCCAAGGTTAATGAGGCCATTCAGGCTGCAATAAAGCTTCGACTACAGGCTGGTCCTCGCCATAAAAGAAGCTATTTGGGCTGCTATCACACCGAAGCCATAATTTCTGAGAGCGGCTGCACACCAATCATCACAACACAATGGATGTTTTTGATCGTGTCAAGGAGGGAAACAAATTAGCCTCATTAGAACAAAACCTTTGAGCTCGGATCAGAGCGGGGCTATTGATTATTAAAGTCACTGGCTGATGGTTTTACGTTACTCAGAGGGGGTGAGGGCGGAGGGAGGACCTGTGTGACGACGGAGGGACTAAAGAAAATTTATATATGAAGTATTCTATGCAAACCATATACACAGCTCTGCAGAAATCTGATCTTACTTCAAACAAAGTCAACAGGTGGAGTTTTTCCTTTAAGTAGATATACAAGTTTGGAAAGGAACTTTTCTCAGTCACAGTGCACTGTAAGAAAAAATTCCGTAAAAAAACAGATAATGTACTGGCAGAAAATTACCAGTACCTTTTCTGTTAAGTTTACGGACATTTCCTTCACCCCTAAAACGGAAAATTCTGTAGTTTTACAGCATATTACCTGTACCATTCACAGACACTGCTGTTAATCCTAAAACGGAAAATTCTGTAGTTTTACAGCATATTACCTGTACCATTCACAGACACTGCTGTTAATCCTAAAACGGAAAATTCTGTAGTTTTACAGCATATTACCTGTACCATTCACAGACACTGCTGTTAATCCTAAAACGGAAAATTCAAATAAATACTCCACAATATACAAATTTAACATGTTTATTATTTTAAATAAATGTTTTCATTTTGTAAACATGTAAACGTAATAAAAGTTAATTCATTGACTTTAACCTCATGTAAACATTCATAAGTTTACTTTAAAGATTAACAGGCCATAATATTAAAATGGAAATTCATTGAACAATGCGCAAAGCATCATTACAAAAGTACTTTGCCTTGTTTTTTGTGTGCTTTAAACAGCAGCATACAGATTAAAACAACAAAATACATTTTAAATAAAGAAATATTTGATAATGAGCAACAAACTTCCAAACAGCTTTAACACTATTTTCAAATATATGGCAAACAACAAGTTAGAAGCACCATCATAAATCACATCTCAAACCAGCCATGGGTTTTCGAAGTTGTTCAGCTCACACAGGAACTTCAGCAGTCTTGGAGGAATGTGGTGCCGTTTTGTTCCCTTCATCTCAGCCTTTGACCCTCGTTCAGGATTTATTCCCAGGAAAACTCTAAAAAAAAAGAAAATATAAGAGTAATCAATGAATGAAAATGATCTACAGACCAAGATGACATGGAAAATATACTCAAATATACTCCAAGACTTTTTGAGTATGTGAGAATTTTCCCATTTCAGTATTGAATTTACTTAAAGGATTGAAATACTCTTTCCATGACTGCACCCTAAGACACAAATTAAGCCTAGTCCTGGACTAAACTTATTTCTTTTTATGATGCTTCCATCCCATAAACCATGATGAAACTACTTCAGCCAGGTCACATTTTTACACTATTTTGCCTCATGCTAATGAATGGTGGAATGTTCCTGGGAAAGGCTATAGACTACACACTGCATCTGTAAAAAGGTAATGAAAATGCTATTCTCTTTATGAAGACCTGCATTGCAGGAACTACATAATACTAGAGAATGTCAAGTAAGGTTGTCACTTTTTATTTGAAATTCGAACAGTTGATATTTGAACTGTAAAGCTGCGTTCCAATTTAAAATGTACAGTCTATAAGCGCAACAGACCGTTTGAAGTAGTTTGACTTAGAATCCAGCAGAGGGCGCTCTAGTAGGACTATCCTGAATACCATTTTTTGAGCTTCAGAGCTACATGTACTAATGGAACAGCAAATATTTGCATATTCGTTGAGCAGCATGAATCAGCCAGTGCCGCATCTGAGCGATTTGGCATTATTATAAAGGAAAAAAAAAGAATATAAGAATTGAAAACTAAATGCCTACTCTACAAACGAATATCTGAATATGCAGGTCCAGCCCTAGTGACAAGATTTGCTAAGATTTTGCAGTTTAATTCTAAGACCATTATATTATCAAATTGCCTTCCTTAATTATTTCCAATCCGACCACTTTATTTATAATTTTATGACTTATGTTTCAATTAGTTTCCATTTGCATCTGTTACATGAGCTTGTCAGCTCAACTACGTTTTAATATATTTCATCCTGAGGGAAGCAACATTCAACAATGTCCCATTTATTAAACAACAACATGCTCTATACACAGAAAATTTGAAAACATGAACTGTTTTGCCTACCTTTGTATGAATTCCAAGGTAAGTGCCATCTCCTTAGGGTATTTTATGTTTAGGACATAAAACAGAGAGAAAGTGTAGCTCAGGGCCACAATGGGGGAGTTGATGTGGTCATTCACTACTTCCTGATCGACAGCAATCTTGAATCGCCGGTCACCTTAAACATACAACATTTCAAAAAGAAAAACATTATATATCCACTTTAGTAGACCACTATTGACCTGTTTTAAAATTTCAACATCAAGGAAAAGTATGTTAAACTTTTTTTTTTTCTCTATGAAACTTGTTCTGCTTGGCTTATTTACGGCACTAAACATGTGATATGAAAATGGTACATTTCATGCATCAACATAAAACACCCAGGGTGTTCGGGTCAATTTGACCCAGCCATTGAAAATGGAGGCTAAAAGTGGTCAGTAGTTAAATTTAGACCATTTCTTTCTTTGAAAATGTTACACATATTGGTATTTTCTAGTAAACATTGCATTTTCACACACACACACACACACACACGCACACACTTTCTCTAAATGGAAGTTTACTTTTCAAAAGAATTTCTCTAGGGATGTGAAGATTAATCGTGATAAATTGATTCAAAGGTGTCAAGGTTCGAATCGGTACTCTGAAAAAATGAATCACAATAATATCGTGAGCGTCAGCAGCTGTAGAGTAAGATTTTGAAAAACGCATCACTGTCTTTTAAAACGGAGGTGTGGAAGCATTTTGGCTTCAAGACAGAAAATGAAAGAGGTGAGAAGATAACAGACGAGACAAAAACTGTGTGCAAATATTGCAACAAGACAGGGAACTACATAAACAGCACAACCAACATGATGCAGCATATAATCGACACCACAATGAGAAGCTCCAATCACCTCCCCTTGTTGAGAGAAAACAACATTAAAAGGCCAAACCAACCTGACAAGCAGGTTAGGAGCTCCTAAAGGAATCTGTTTCACTCATCATTTGTCTACAGTCTCATTTTGTCAAATAAATTGTGAGAGAATCGTATCATGAACCCAGTATCGTATCAAGAATTTAGTGAATCGTTACATCCCTAAATTTCTCTCATTTTAACTTGTTTTTTTTTCAACCCTGAAGTTTTTTCCTATGTTCAGAACAATCAGTTGGAATATGTATGTTTTCTTAAATGAATAGATAAATACATAAACTTCAGTAGCTCTTTATTAATGGTATATGGGTGGTAGCCACAAAACCCTTCTTTTGTCTGCCTGAAATACACAAAATTAAATAAAAAATATTGATTGAATTGTTAGTAATGTAGTTAGTAATGAAGAACATACTATGATTAGTAGGATTTTTTGGGTTTATAACTGCTTTGGAATGGTTGAACATGAGCCGGGTCAAATTGACCCGAAGACCCTGTGTGTGACTAAAAAACGAAGATCCTACGAGGGTTAAGAATTTTGTCCCCACCAATCAACAGAGTTCTGAGCACCATTTAAAATCCACAAACTAGAGACCTTTTCACCATTGCACTAAAAATTGTGTCGCAAATAATCCAATTAACAGCAAAAAATAAAAACAAGTGAAGACATATCACAAATTAGCTGGGGTAAGAAAGTAGGTTAATAACACAGACTTACCCATGATAAGGATGAAGGGGGTGCTTGGGACGCTCAGTCCAGCACAAGTTGTGTCGTCCTGTTGTTGGAAAATAAAACATCAAAGACACACTATGAATATCATGAACTATGTGTCCAAAGTATTTCCCATACACATACTTAGATCATAAATGACCACCAACAGAGTCCAAAGTTTGAATGAAAATTAACAAAAATGACACTAATGTATCTTCAGGTGAGGTCATTATCTGGGGTTTAAATCCATACAAGCAATTTGTTTATGTATGTATATCTGTAAAACAATAACAGAACGTCTAAACCTACCTCATTTTGGTAAATAAGGTGATCAGGGTTTTCCTTGAAGAATTGTGCTATGCCAGATATCAGCTGTACTGGATCACCTTCACCTAGTTCTATCCCTTTTGAGCCAAGGAAGTCTTTGATGCCTTTTCCTTTTCTTGACAATTCTTCTGCCATCTTTGTGTGCACTGGCAAGCCAAGGAGGGTAGATGTGTGATCAAACAGGTGAACAGCTTCGAAAAGGAAGGGCCACTCTTCCAACACAGCGTTTACAGTGCTTCCTTTGTTGATTGTTGCACGCTGGATGCAATATGTATCGGCCATCAATTTTCGAACACATGACTCCTGAAGATGATGGGTTTTGAAGGCATGTTTTAATTCATCTTGTTTAGATTCTAGTTCTGCTGTACCCTCAATAGCAGGCTGCCAATCTACACATCCATAACGATCTGAATGTGTGGCCTTTTTCCTCATTGATTCTTCATCCTCTGATGGTCGCCGTGCTGGGCTGATGGTTAACGGCCTCCGAACATTTTCGACTCTGTTTTCTAGCTGTATAAAAAGAGCATCATATCCTGTTCCAATGACTCTACTTCCATTGAGCTCTCTGTCTTGGAAAGAGCAGGGATATCGCTCTACAATCTGCTTGGCAATCTCCCGCAGCTTTGCTCTTCCAGGCCTTCTATGGTCTTTACTGATGACATCATCAACAAGTATACGAATCAGCTCTCTTCTCTCTTTAGGCTTTGGTCTTTTTTTATCACTCAAGGCAAGCATTAAGTTTGGGGGCATTTTGTGCCATGGTACAGCATATGCCTCACGGGATGGGGAATACTCCATGGGATCAGGTGCTGGAGGTTGTGTTTGGGGTAGCTGGACATTGTTTGGCAGAGGTGTCGAAGTGAGGCCGAGTACAGCTTGTGACTCTATGGACAACATACATCACCAAAAATTAACGTCATGAATAAGGTATATATACTCAATTTGAACCATCTCTGTGTCATTGCAATGTGGGCATATGCAGATGAATGGCACCTGGTCTCCTGCCGCAGTGCACAGAGCACACCACTCACAAGCTCAGCTCAAAAAACGGCAGTCTGTGTTTCACATCATCCGGCAGTTTTACCAGCTTGTGAGCGGGGGTAGCTCCGTGCACCGTGGAAGGGGAACGGTTCATCTGCATGTAATGTCCCAGTGTAACGAGACAGAGATGGTTGAAAATAAGCACATAAAACTTAACTGACTTCATAGCAATAAATTGTGCAATAGGATTATGGTTAGAAATCTTAAAAACGTACCTGCACTGAAAGCTTGAATGAGTCTTCTGCACTGAATGGGTGGCAGAATTCCTTCGACGTCCTCAGTCCTGACAAAGTGAAGGTCGTCTACACTGTTTACTCCAACCACCTCCAGTCTGGCCATGAGTGAGTCCATCAGGTTGTTACTGAGCAATGGCAAAGCTTTCTGAACTAATTCTTTCACAAGCTCCATAGTGGCATATGCTTAAGTGGGATCAGTAACCTTGCACCTCTGTGGTAAAAAGAAAGTGGAGCATAATCATTAAGTTCATCAAGATTTTTGCACATTAGCTTATCAGAACTATTTTTATCTATTTCATAGACTCCAAGCTCAGCCACCCAGCTGGCAGTTTTTTCCCTCAGCAAAAATAGGACCGTTGTTTCACTTTTGATAACAATGGTCACTATTTGCCCTAATTGTAGTTGTCTTTTCGTATATGTCAGTAAAACAAGTATACCATTTGTGTATAAAGTACCTCTAACTTGGACTTTATCTGTGACAACAGAGTTAAATGAGGTAAGTCCAAAGTCTGCAACTGCTGCCCTGATGCCACTATCATAGAGCTCTGGATAAAAGCATGTGGAGTCTGAAGCCTGAATCTGGGGGGTAAATAGACTGCCTTGACTCTGATAAGCCTGAAACAACTGGTGTCTATCAGCAAGTGACTTTGTCACATTTCTGAAGTTTTTACTTGACCTGATACATCTTTTGAAATAGCTATGCTTACTTTCAAAGCGCATGGTCCAAGTATGTATGAGTGGACCAATCTGTAAACTTAAGTCAGCATAGTGAAGCAGGTAGTGGTGTTTTGGTCTAAGTTTAACATTTGGGAATAATGTTAGCCTCATTTCCACATACTCTTCAATCAGCACCTTCATGTAAGCAACCTGAGACTCTGAAAGACTAGGTGCACAGACAAATTCCACTAACTCCCTCAGAAGAAGTACCAGCTGCCATACACCATTGTCTGCATCTTCAATTTTGTCATGCACTAAAATAGGCAAGAACCTCAATAGCCACCTGTTTTGGGCTGCATGGCCTCCAAGCTTTACTCCCTTAAGGGGAATAGCATTGGGCTTGTTGCTGCTTTCACCAGGAAATGATTTGAGTCTGTCATTTAGGGACTTGTAGCTGAACCACTTTTTTGTTTTAATTAAGAACTGCAAACACATTGCTACATCATAGTCAACAACACCTTCAAACAGGTCATGTGCTAGACAGGGCGGCAGTCCAGGCTGACACACGTGGAAGTTAGACAGTTTGTTGAAAACACTGTTGCCTTTAATTCCCTGATGTATGGTCACTTCAGGGTGACTCTCCAAAAATTGCACAGACTCATTGTAACCAGAAGGATCTCTCTGGGCTACAGCTGTGAGAGGGTTGGACTGAAATACTTCTTTTGTGACTAGACAGTATCTACAGAAATACTCGGCAAAGCTAAAGTTCTCTGTAAATCCACCAATCATGTGAGAGCCCAGGTTATCTCCCATTATGCATGCAACAGAACCTCTATATATCTTATCCTCACAAGATATACCTTTTACCTCAAGCTCACACAAGTCTGACACAAGCTTACTGAAAACTGTATCCACTCCAAAATATTTACAGTCTTTTTCTATACAGAGCAGTACCAGCTGTATTTGATCAACAGTTGATCGCTGGTGTGGAGAGAAATTTCCCAGAGTGAAGTAGACAGCTAAAACTTTGTGCTTTTGTTTGGCAGATCCAAGAGGATTAGCCACCTCAAACGCATCTTGAAAAAGCATCACCTTTAAAGAATCAGGGTCTGAGGCAAACATGGCATTAGATCTAATGGCATGCCCATCAGTGAAATCACGCAGAGTACCATCGTCAACAAGAAGAGGGTTAAAACTCTGCTGAGCGGCATTTCCCTCTTTTAGTATGGCTCTGAGGCTTTCCAGTACTGGAATGTAATGATAGTGCCTCTTCTGCCCTCTATCATCGTACCCAAGTGTGACTTCAACAGGCTGAACATAGTTATAGTGTGTTTGGTAATATTGCAGCCTTCGATGGTGAGTAGTTAAAGGACCATTTGCATGCAAGGCCTCGTGCATAGGGCTCTGCTCGTATGCACTCTTCCCAAGACATGTTAATGTCTCTGTTGGGACACCATGCTGTTCAAGTTCTTGAGACAGCACATCCATTGTATATTCATGTTGAATATCCTGAAGAGTTTTCATTTCATTTGCTATCGCTGTAATTGTGGAGGCTGGGACTAAATACTTTGCCTGCAAACCCAAGTAAAACAGAGCTAGATTCTCTGTGTAAGCATCTTTTGCCATATCACTCTGAACATCCTGACTTTGGTTTGCATCATCATGACTTTGTTCTGCACAATCCTGAATTTGGTCTGCAACAAACATATTAATTCCTTCAGGTACACTTTCTGCAACATGTGCTCTCTCACCTGGGAAAGACTGTTCTGCAACTTCACATAGGTGAACAGGTGCTATCTGGGTAACATTCCATCCCCTATGATATCTGGAAATATGAGAAGAAAAGGATGTCTTTACATTGAAAGTCTTAGAACATCCATCAAAGGGACACATTACAGACAGACCCTCTTGTATATGGCCACTCAAGTGAGATATAAGCCCTTTAACATCTGCATATTCACTGCTGCAAAAATTCAACGAACACTTTAACTGTACAGACACACTCCGGTTCCACGTTTGTCTGGACCTTGTGTCTGGGTGTGTTCGTGACATATGTACAGCAAAGCAGTTGAACGATGAAAACCTCCGTCCACAATCTTTATGACCACACACAAAAAATACATTGTTAACATGTCTGTGTGACCTGCAGTGCTTGAGGTATTCAGTCAATGCGCCGCATTTAAATTCGCAAACATTACAGGTCAACATAACTGCTTCCACACCGCTGCGCGGCAACCGCCCTGACATCAGCCTACCTTCAAGAGCGTTTCCCAGGCGGTTAAGGCCAGAAGTTCAGCAGCTTAACTCCGAGCGGCATATGTGCGCTTTCAAGTTGGCGGCAACATCTGTAAAGCGCTGTGATCAAAACAGCTTCACCGCAGCCGCCTTCCCTCATTGAAATAGAGAAACTGGAGGCGGCGATACCGTGCGGCAGCTTCAAAGCCTGCCTCCCGAGTCCCCCTCTCAATAGTTATATGGCAACTGACTTAGCTAAGAGCTAAGACCACCAGCTACACCGAACAGCCGCGTAATGTTAAAGCCTGCCTCTCGAGTCCCCCTGTCATCAGCTAGCCTACATGAGCAACTGACTTAGCTAAGAGCTAAGACCACCAGCAATACCCTCCCGAGCCGAGACCCCTCTCATACATGATAAACAACTGACTTAAGAGCTTAAGCCACCGACAGTCATTCAGCCACAGCCTCACCTAACACTTTTCAGTTCTAAAACATCAGACCAATAATACGATATAAAGTTAGCAAGTCAGCACGGAGCTATATATATCGCGCGCGCACACACGCACACACACACACACACACACACGCCAGACTTGTATTTCATATAACCTAACTAGAGCTCAACAACGTCATAAACTTAACTTAAATAATTTACACTACATTAGTTTAAAAACAATGTAACACTTGATATTTACCACAGAAGTGCAAGAGGTTCAAAATCTGCATGAAAAGACGGTCCAGCTGTGATGTGTGATGGCCTCTCTCCTCTTCACTTTTCGCGCTTAGCAGAGGTTGTTGCTCCCACAATGCAATGCGCACTTGTAAAATACGGGTAAAACACCTGTAAAAAATTAATACCGAAAATTCCTTCATATAAATACGGTACATTGTACCCTATATTTACGGACTTTTCTTACAGTGTGGCGGCTGGTGAATTGTTCTCCAGGGTGAGCACAATTTCTCACAGAAGGACTGGGATACATATCTTAGTTAATTAGCCTGATGCTAACACATACTGGAGAATGCCATTAACTGGCTAACAGAATTATCACTGCGATAATCTAAACTTAGGAAGTGATCTATTGAACTCAACAAACAACACCACAAGCCCTCATCCTTACAAGCAGATGTTTCCTAAACTCTGTGGAGACAAACTTAAAAACTGCTGACTCATGCTAGTCTGTTCTGCTGCTCTGATCCAGTGGCACTGCATGACTCGCTCTCCATATCTCTGTTCATGGGACGTATCCATCTGCTGCCTACTTTTGGGTGCTGGTGTGTAATGCGTCCATGGGTGCATCCTCGAAGCTCCTACCTCTTTTATTGATGAGGAGCAAATGTGCAACTTATAACGAGAGCCGATGGAGGCCCAGAACGTGGAAACAACTGTCATGCGGTATGTGTAAGCCAATCAGCTAGCTGCACACAGTTGACCAAAAGCTTTGATCTACTGTACTTTTAGTTTTATAAATCGGTAAAGGATGTGTTTTTTACAATTTCCCCCAAAATTGAGAGTAAAAGTAAAATAACTGATTTTTAAAACTACTCAAAAAAGCAAAGTACACATAAAGGCTACTCAATTACAGTCACGTCAGTAAACTTGATTCTTTACTTTCCACGTCTGCTTATTCTCCTCCAGTGATGTCAACAATGTCCAAGAACCTTCCAGCAGCATCCAGAAACATTTGAATCCTTTCGGACCAATAAGCCCGCAGCACAGTTAATCACCATGGCAATGAAAACGCAGATCATTTGTTCATTTCAATTCTTTCCTTGCTTTTCTTCCTTTGCAAAAAGGAAGGTAATGTAAGATAGGTAATAAGGGATTTTTTCAAACTGTATTGAGTACATTGTTAGTGTTTTTTATACCACAGTTCTTCTGAGACTGCATTGTTTCTTTTTCTCTATTAAGGCATGTTTGTTTACATCTCCTGCTACATTTTCTTGAAGCTTGTATTTCCATCAAGTTCTTGGATTCGACACAGGAGACCGTGTAAGCTCCTGAAATCAAACCAAAAATCAGAGCCTCTGAGGCTTTCAGAGGACCCTGATGATTGACAGAAACTGTGCGAGTTACATCATTTTGGAAATGTTTCTTTTGATGCAGAAACTCCAGAAATCCACAGCTGACAGCAGACTTTGTCACCTACATATGAAGAAAGATTGAAGCTGTCACCTTGGGACCGCACTAAATCAACAGTAATGTAATGTTTATACGTCTATAAAAAAGCATGGGTGTCTGTGGCAAAGTAAACCTGTGATACACTGCATTCCTAAAGAAAAGTCAGCTTTCTGGAGACTCTGTTTGGAGGAGGCTGGCGGTATGCATTATTCAACATTAAGGTGACGCCTCAGGGTGCATCCTGGGAATACAGTGCTGTCAATCAATCTGCTAGCCTGCAGGAAGGAAACGTCTTAGTCATGCATTGCAGTACACTTCCCCAATACAAACACAAAATAACAAAATACTTTACAGGTACTGGAAAGTACAAATATAGTACCTGAAGCACATATCTGCATATTGTAAAAACAGAGCACACTAATGTGAAACCAATCAGGCATCCAATCAGGCAACCTATGTACAAAAAAAAACAAAGTCCAGAAAAAGGCTGTGTCCAAAACCACATACTGACATACTCAAACAGTATATACTGCATACTGCTCACTAATCTCACTGCTAGCATGCCGTTAGCAACATACTGAAGTACTGGTCACATGACATATTTCCAGTCCGAACTGCGTTGGATAAGCTACCATCATGTTAGCGTGACGGTCGGTCCGTAAATAGAATCCAATGACAATATGGTAAATGGACTTGAGCTTGTACAGCGTTTTTCTAGTCTTCAGACTACTCAGAGCGCTTTTACACCGCAGGTCACACCGACACATTCACACCCTGAGGGTAGAGGCTGCTGGGTAAAGAGACCATCAGAAGAAACTAATACAAATACAAATTCATATGCCGGGCAACTTGGGGTTCAGTGTCTTGCCCAAGGACACATCTGACATGTTGCTGGAGCTGGGGATCGAACCCCCGAACTTCTGGTTGAGACATTCGACTCTACCAACTGAGACACAGTTTCTGTGCTATGCTGTTTATCAATCAAAACAACTGCGTTGTCATTTTAGTATTATCTGAGACATATAAAGTGTATAACAATACAGTTACTTTAAATTGTCTGGCTGGCGAGCTCCACCAGCCAGACAACAAGTGTGGAACGACTTTTAATCATGTATGTCCTTAAAGTCTTTGACTTCGGCTACATGCAAGGCATTACATGACTACACCTGAAACAGGTAACAAAGCAGTGAAACTATTCCAGTGTCTGGATGAGAGACTGCCTCTTTCTGTGTGTGTGTGTGTGTGTGTGTGTGTGTGTGTGTGTGTGTGTGTGTGCGTGCGTGCGTGCGTGCGTGCGTGCGTGCGTGCGCGCGCGCGCGTGTGTGTGTAAGAAAGGGATTGGTAGAGAGAGACATGGAGGCAGTTTGACACCAGAGAGTTGTGTACGTGCGGTTGCCGGTGGCGATTTCGATCTCCTTGACATTGCAGAGGTCATTCAACGGTTTTCATTTCGCCCCCCAAAAAAAAGTTAAACAACAACTTTTAGTGTAAGAATGAAAATACTGCTCTCTGATTTAATCTGACCTTGTTATCACACGACTGTTACCAAGCTCCCATAAAAACCTAATGAATTCTCATAACCATCATTTAGATGTTTTAAGCTCAGGGTGCCTCAGAAACACGAGCTGCCTTTTTCTCTTCTCATACCACCTTAATATTACAGACGCTCAACACATCGGCATCATAAAGTATAACATGAAAAATGCTTTGTTTTGGTTTGAATGGTTAAAAAAATGTGACTGTACAAAAGGTCTTCTAATCTTAAAGCCTGTCAGCTTTTGAAGAATTACTTCACAACAAATGTTTTCTTCTGTCACACGATGACGTGTGCTGCGAGTCTATTTTCGACAGAGTACACTGCAGTCACGCGTTAAGCTGGGCAGAATATGACAACCCGGACAGGAAGTCAGACAAGGAAACGCACAGAGTGTCTGGTCAATTTCAAAATAAAACATAATATGCGGACTCGTGATCGTACTTTTCCTCACTTTATCTCCTCTGATGTGTGTACAGCTGCTCGTGGCTGCGCTCCGCTGTTCCGCCGTTACAGAAACGACAAGCTGTTCCACAGGACAAAATCTTCTTGTCATTTCCACCAGACGATGTCACAGTCTCAGCTAGAGTCTCGTCATGCCTCACCGATATCTCTAAATGGATGAATGAACGGCACCTTCAACTCAACCTTTCAAAGACTGAGCTCCTTGTCATCCCAGCCAGTCCCTCTATGCCGCCACAGATCAATATCCAACTTGGAACAACCAAACTCATGCCCACAAAGTCTGCCCGGAACCTGGGTGTCATGATTGATGACCAGCTAACCTTCAAGGTTCAAGTAGCCTCGATTGCCCGATCATGTCGTTTTGCCCTGTACAACATCAGGAAGATCAGACCTTACCTGTCAGAACATGCTACACAACTTGTGGTACAGGCTCTTGTGCTATCACGCATAGACTACTGCAACTCCCTACTGGCAGGTCTTCCTACATGCACAACCAAACCTCTGCAGATGATACAGAACGCAGCAGCACGACTGGTCTTCAACCTTCCAAAAAGAGCTCATGTCACTCCGCTGTTCATCTCCTTACACTGGCTCCCAGTCACTGCTCGCATTAAATTTAAAACTCTGCTGCTCGCCTACAAAACAGCAACAAAAACGGCTCCTCCTTACTTTGACTCTCTATTTCAGGTCTACACTCCCTCCCGTCCACTACGCTCTGCCAATGAAAGGCGTTTGATCCAACCTTCACAACAGGGTCCAAAGACGAGGACTAGACTCTTCTCCTCTGTCGCCCCCCGGTGGTGGAATGAACTTCCAAACTCCATTCGATCTGCAGAGTCCCTCTGTACCTTTAAGAAAAAGCTAAAGACCCAGCTCTTTCAGGAATACCTACTAACTTAGCTCAATGATGATGATCTGGATAGTATTGATGTAATGATGGTAATGATGATGGTTTTTGTTTTTTGTTTTTTGTTTGAAAACGACGAAGTATAGGATGGTTATATACTGATTAGAGTCTCAGACTGGCAGTTCATGTTGTGCCTTGCCTCTGGGCAATGCCTTTCAGCACCTGTGTGTCCAATCGGACTCAAAGCTGATCGTTCGTCCTTACTGACATTGTTCCTTTATTTTTCCTCGATCCTTGCTTGTGTTGTTCTTACTCTCTGATGTACGTCGCTTTGGATAAAAGCGTCTGCTAAGTGAATTGTAGAATTGTAGAATTGTAGAAAATCGTGGCGCTGACAGACTGCGGTGCGCACTGAGTATGTGGAAATTACGGGTAAGGCTGACCATTGCTCACTTTGATGACCTCTTAGATCGGATCAGTAAAAAGAAAATAACGTGTTAGACAACACAAAGATAACTTCTGGTGTTCTGTTTAAGTTGCAATGATCTCTCAAAAATGATCTTTTAAAGGGAGTTTAGGTTGCTTTGACATTTTCTGACATCTGAATGTTGAATATGAAATGTCCAGCGTGGATTTACAACACAGCATGTAAATGACACAACAAGATTTCAATAAAATAGCATTTAGATTCGTACTTTTAATTTCTGATTAGTTGTTCAGAGGATACTGATGGCTTAAAATGTCTTCTTCTGTAAGGTGTAAACTTCTCTGTAAGGTGAATATCAGATCGGTCAATCACACATCATGGGTGTGAGGAGCTGGAAGATTAAATCAGGACCTTTCTCCCTCTCTGGGACTGAAGCCACTGTGTCACTAATGACCCTGATCCTTGACACGCAGCAGTCCTTTAATCTGATGCTTCTTCAAGAGAAAGTAATCCACAGAATCCCCACAGGACCAATAACCACCCAGTTAAAGACTCCTCTGAGACCTTTTACAAACCAATAAGAAGCCGTTCTGCCAGTTAAACCTTCCCCTGACTGGACAGGTGGTCCGTCAGTTGTGTCACCATGACTGATCTGAAATCAATACTTCACATCTTTATCACACACAAACACTATGGTCAGCACTACCTGCAGGTGACACAACAACCCCATCCCATAAAGGTTAAGACCAATCATTGCACACATTATTCATACGCTACAATATCAGCACTTTAATACATTCATAAATATTGGTACATGTCAGCATTCTGCAGTGAAACCTAGTTTTATTCTTTTTGCCAACGTAGCAGCCTTGGATCCTGGAATAGCATGACTGTCAGTCCAGACTGGAATATTTCCATAACCATTGGATGTATTGACATGAATTCTGGTGACGACATTTACGATCCCCAGAAGACGAAAGCTAATGGAGCTCAGCGTGAGTTCAAGCAGGAACACAAATCATTCTGTGTTCCTGCAGGTGATCATCTGATTATGGCCGTTTACTCTAAACCAACCAGATTCTGCCACAACCCCCTCAACCAATCATCCTGCTGCTGTCACATTTTAAAACCTGTTCTCTCTCCTTTGGCAGTCAGTCCGTCATTTCAACAGTAAGCTCCATTCCAGCTAAGCAGAGTCCAGATACAGCGTCAGATACCCAGTCCCCATCACATCCAGCATTCTTCTATCACTAGACCTCGGGGGTGGGGGGGGTCTCTTCTTACTGAACTGACTTTGGTGACCCTCTAACTGAAAATCTGCCCCATTTAGCTGCTTACCAAACAAAGATGTGTCACAAAAGAGCTGACCAAATAGGTTATCTGTACTATCGGTTATTACCGCCCATATTCACGTCTGTTCCTCGGTCGAGGCTAAAGGGAAAGGGCGATCACGCCTTTTCTGAAGCTCCCCTGAAGGTCTGGAATACCCTACTGTACCTCTTAATATAAAGTGATCCCCTTCTTTAGGCATGTTTAAGACCAGACTGAAGACACTTTTTCCTCATGCCTTTCAGTGTTCTTAATGGACCACCCTTTAGTTTCCTGTGGTCCTGAAGGTCGAGTGTGTTTGTTACTTTATCTGATTTGGCTTTTTTATTTGATAGACTCATTGGATTGCACACATGTTGCCTATAGAACTCAGTACAACAACCCTACAAGGACTTAGTTGTGCAGGTTACCACATCTGCAAAGTTTGAGTTTTAAATTCTAGTGTAGTCCGTAGTACTCTGTTAAGCTGCTTGTCTAAAGGGAAATACCATCTTAATCCCCTTCATCTATGAGACATAAAGCCGTCACGAGCTCCCTCCATCGCTTCCTCTCATGGCAACAAGTTTGGGCCCACCCCAAGGTAAGCTGATTGCTCGTCTGTCATCTCTCCCCGTGCAGTCCTGTCATTGTGGAGAAGCTTGTGTGTTTTTAAAGACCTTGAAAGCCATAGCTGTTGGAGGGTTTATTCTGAGCAGGTTTCACGTTGCTGAAATGGTCTCAGGTGAGGGTTAGGGTCAGGTGAGGGTCCTAACTAAAAGCAGGTCTCTGGGCAGACTGACAGGTCAGGTGCAAAGCTCACAGCACTGCAAAAAAGGAAAAGGAGCAGATTCCACATTTAACTTTATATAAATGTATATACAATTCACATAAATGAGTTTTTATTTGATAGTTAACGATAAAAATGTCTATTTAAGCATTTGAATACTTAATGTCTGATGAGTGATTCAACCTTTTATGCATTCATAGGCATGTTTAAAGGTTCACTGTTTATTATAAAATAATGACGTTCTTTTTTTTCCTCCTCTTTAATATTTTTCGCCCCGTCATGCCCTGAGGCGTGTCTCAGTATTTCAAACCTTAGCTAACCTCGCAGGGAAAAGCCTGGTGACTCATTTTGTGTTTGCATGCGCGTGGGTGTGGGTGTGGGTGTGTGTGTGTGTGTGTGTGTGTGTGCGTGTGTGTGTGTGTGTGTGTGTGTGTGAATTGGTGCAGGAACAAATTAATAAGTGAATGTTTGAGACAGAGAAATGGAGGACACTTGACTGAATTTCAGTGCTGTAGGCCTTCACAGCCAGAAACAGAAGAGTTTCCACTCTACAAATAAACACAGTTTCTATTCATCAAATCTTTCAAAGCAGACTTTTTGGATATCTTTTAAATTTTGGTTTCTTTGTCTTGAGCAGAGAAATGGTAATAATGTGGTCAAGTAGTAAAAATCAAGACAATGTTTATTTCTGGATGACTGACAGGTTGAAAGAGGGTCAAACTGGTTAATTGCGCCTCTATAATACAAACCACAGGTGTAACCCCTGATATAGCCCCTCTACTGCAGTCCTAATACTGACATGTTAACATGGGACAGAAACTGCAACTAGAGTTAAAGGCAGGGTTGATAATTTTCGAAAACTAGCATGATTTTAAAAGTAGCATTCCCTCAGTGTCCTGTCTACACCCACCCCCTCCCCTCTGTGCTCCCTCAAAAGCCACGCCCCTCACTTACCTGCAAAAGCACCATTGGCCCAGAAGCGGGGCTCATGCATGCATGGGGTAGAGAACGAGCAGGGAGACAGGGAGGCGTGATTGGTTCATCAGATTGGTACCTCGTGGCAGACATTGGTTGAAGTTTTTACAGGCTTACAACTGCTACAGATGACGGATTTTCCTCGTTCCTTTTTCAGAGCACATGAGTTATTAATTTCTGTCAGGACCTAAAGACACTTTCAACCAGAATCTTAAAAAGTGTATCTGAAGAAAATGACCAACCCTGCCTTTAATATAATAGCAAAACATTGTCTAATTGTATACAGCTACCTTGTGGCATCATCCTGTCTTTAAGGGTTATCATTTTTAAGGATACATCCTCCCACATAAAACACATTTCAAGGAAAACCTTTTTCACCAAACTTCAACGTTCAGACACACCCCGTCTCAAAACAATGCAGAAATAACTAGTCCATGGATCGGTTATTTCTGGGCTCTATTTTTGCATTTCCTGTTATCAGGCATCTCTAATATATCCCCAAAGACTCAGCCCCAATTGAGGGCTTATAGTCAGGCTAGCTCAGGCTTCGCTTGAATCGCTCCTGTCTCCTCCTCTAGTCGTTCTTTTTATATATACCATCATATGGAATAAGTCAAAGACAAAAATCCTTTAAGGGTTCAGCCATGGTCGTTCATTACTAACTCCAGTATTGATCTTTTCACGATTTAGAAAATCAATCTCTCCATCTGCTCAAGGTTCAGCAGGAAGGATCAACTGTCTGAGTCCTTGACATGTTGAAATACAGCCAGAGTTTTGAGGTCTGGATGAGACAGTGTGCTTTTATAAAATATAACTCGTGGTTCAATCCTCACCTGAACAACAAAACAGAACACATCTTAGGGAAAGATACACATGCTGCCTTTCTCCATCGAGCCTCTTCTCAGAGAAATATGTGAAAGAAAAGAAAATGAACACTGTATAATGTGTCATGTAATGTTAGAAGTTACTTGCCTGGACTTTCAAATAATTAAATGTTGTGTGTCTTTACAGACGTACAGTCAGGAAGTAGAGAGATTATAATTCATGTTTCGGGCATTTCAATGAGGAGCTGGCAGACAGATTCATTCCAGCGAGCAGAAACTGAACGTCTGGGTCATTTCCAGAGAGTCTCAAATTACCTGTGACATTTCAAAAAGGGACTTTTATTGAAAAAGCTTTCACACAGTATGAGCAATGAATAGTTTAGGTATATTTTTGCTGTCAGTGTGGATTAAAACTTTGAGACTTAATTAATGTAATCCTATAGCAGGGCATTGAGGTCAAATGTTCCCATGATGCAGTTCTTTTCCACTGGGGTCTGTTTAGGAGTAGGAATAAGTAGTCTGCATCTGTTTAAATTCTTTGATTGGAGGTTTGAGATCCACTGGATTTCCAAATTGACCAATAATCATTCAGACTGAAAAGATCATTCAGCATTAGATATCAGTAAGGCAAGAATGTATGGAGGATATGTCATTACTACTGGATTCATATTAGATATAGAGTTCAGTGTCATCAGCATAGCAACATTAATGAATGTTATATTTACTGTGCAAGAAAATAGAAAATAACAGGGGACCTAGAATGGATCCCTGTGGAACCCCACAGGTGAGGAGGGCACTTGAGGAAGAGAATTCGCCGATTTGTACTGAGAAAGAGGGCAAGACACTGAACCCCCAGTTGCTCCCGCTGCTTCGTTGGCTGTGTATGGTTGTTATTTTGGCTACTGCGGATCCTCTCAGGCTGACAACTGATCCTAAAATCTGGGGTAAGCATTGTTATCCCAAACTTGCAGCGTCAAACTTCGGGATACAGAGGCACAGCTTGTCAACAGGCAAGGCAGGCAAGTTCTTGGGGCCCCAGACCAGTAAGGGGGGCTCACAAACTTAAACCAAAGCCATGGCCCAAAATGTATACATTTTAGGAAACCTCTCTAAGGGGGGGTTCATCTGACAGCACTCACTCTTGTTGAGGAATTCTCCGTCTATAGGAGAGAAAAAAGAAACAGGGAAAAAAAAGGGGAAGAGGAGTAAGCGATGGGACACTGGCAGACAATGGTGATGAACGCTGGTTGGAGGGCCCCTTAGTTGATTTTTGCCTAGGGCCCCAACAGACTATAGACTCTCTAAGGATAGTAACAGCCCCCACACGTAACTAAAGCCATGTCCAAAATGAGACAGTTTTACAGTTTGAACTTCTGATGAAGATTTCTCCCTGAAAGCAGCGAAGGAACCCTTTTGTTTTGTTTTAAAAAAAAGCCATATTACATGCCTGAATGAAAGCCTCTGATCGTCCCTTTGTCCCCCTGTCATGCCTGAACAGAGGAGTGCCAGGTAAAGAAACGAGGCAGTGTGTGGTACAACAGAAGCATTTCTTGGCTCTCATTTCAGGAAAAGCTCTTGATCCTCTTTTCAGCGGTGGGCTGGAGAGCTTTAGACGGCTGCTCTATTTCAGCAACAACAGACAGAGTGTTGGAAGCAAAGCCAAACATCCCACAGCTGTCACTTCCCCACACAGATGATGGCCTTGTTTTTTGGGTTCCCACGTGGTTCGCAGGGAGCTGACACATGCTCATCTTTACCGTTTTCTTTCCTTTTTCTCCTTCTACCTGCTTCTTTCCTCCTCGTCTCCTGCTATCCTCACAAAAGTGTCAGATACCCACAGATAAGGTTTTTTAAGTATATTAACATTTTGTATTTCTCCGCTGGTTATATCTTTCTATTTGATATCAGTAGGTGGCAGTACTGCATCGCGATGTCTCTGGAGATCTGATTTAATGAACTCTATCACTCAAAGAATTCAAATAGTGCACAACTTGCACACTATTTGTGTAAGTCAGGTTTTCTTTGCTGTGAAGCAGTAATTGACTTGCTGCCTTGTGTGGTCGAAAAAAAATTCACTTGAGAATCCCAATTTTTCCCAAATTTCAAAACAAATGTATGATCTCTATTCAGTGCCATTTGAAATTCTTGCCGCTGCATTTTGGACAAGTTGGAGTGGTGTGACAGCTTTTTGGCCGAGGGAGGTGTAAAGCAGATTTGAAATAGTCTTGTTGGATGAACTAAAAGCTTAGATAACCTTTTCCAAATCAGCGTAACGTTTCAATGACGTGATTTTTCTAATAATTCTAAGTTGATTAAAAAAACTGCTCGACTCTCTTCACCTGCTCATCAAAGGTCAGATTACTGTCTACATTTCTGGCTGCTGGCCCAACATATTGAGAGGTCCTGTAGAATTAAAGTAAACTGAAACTTCAGTTTTGTTCTTGTTTCACTGGAGAACGTTTGTTAACATCCAGCTTTTATCATCTGCCGTTTCAGATGGGGTCGATGTGATGACGTTAGATTGGCAAGAAGGAGCATGTATGATGAAAAGAGCACTGGGCCGAGAATTGAACCTTGGGGTACCCCACAGGTGATATCTGATGTGACTATGATTGTCTATCTTTACAGACAACCAACTCAGTACCAGGCCAGAGACACCAACCCACTCTTTACCAAGAGCTGTTTCTGTTATGTAATGCCTTAAAACCTGACTTTCAAAAAAAAAGGCAGCTTGGAAATAGGTCTACAATTAATTAGCCGACATTTAACAACTTTTTCTTTATTTTAATTAAAAGGCCTTTCAAATATTTTAAAACCTGGGCCCATATTTCTGGGTAAAATCACATTACAATCTCGACAGTTTGTTCAATGGCTGCCAGAAGAAGGAATAGACTATCTTATCTAATTCTAATATGAATTGGGCCGTGTTTAAAAATACCAAAATTCATCTAAAACAAATTGGAACAGAAGCATCTTTTACTTTCTGGTCAATTTGTTCACTCCTCTTGACAGCTAAACGTCTGATCTGCTTTCTAAAGCTTCAAGAAAAATGTCTCCTCACCTCCCTCAACTGTCTAACTCATCACTTACTGTAAAACTTTGCATTTATAATGTAAACAAAGGCTGTTTCTGCAGCATCGCCTCTTCTGACACCGACCCTGAAGCAGCAGTGTAACAGGTACTAAAATAAACACATAGAAATATTCATCTATATATAATGTGGGTCGAATAGAGACATCTTTATATGTCTGAATTATTCACAAACTGTATTTCTCACTGTTTTCAACAATCTGCATGTAGTTGAATGAAACCTTTATTGCTAGGGGAATTTGTCGTGCACCGAGAGCATAAAACATAAAACACAATACAAACAAACATTTACAAGACAGCACAAAAAACACAAAAAGCACATAAAAACACAGTAAAGCATCACATGATTAAGAGAGGGATTTCAGCAGCAAGTTAAATAAAGTGCAGAGTGCCAAGTACATGCTGTATAATCAAAGCTTGTTAAGCAGCTGAATTCTGCGTGGTAAGAAGGATGTAATGCCCCTTTTAGTCCTCATCCTGGGCATTCTGTACCTGCGCCCTGAAGTCAAGAGTTCATACTCCGACCAAAAGGGGGTGAAGAGGGTCAGCTGTGATCTTGGTGGCTAAATTCAGAGTGTACCGGTCTGTCAAGTCCGAAATGCTGCACATTTGCTTCCCGGTTATCTTGCTGCCTAGTTTAACAACCTTGTCCAGTTTGTTCTTATTTTGTACCGACAATGCTCCTCCCCAACATTGAATACAAAAGGTCAACACGCTTTAAATAAAACTCTTGTAAAATAGTTTCAGCATGGTGTTGTCAACATTAAAATTTCTAAGTTTCCTCAAAAAATAGAGGCGCTGTTGAGCCTTTGCAAATCTTGCATTTGTGTTGGCGCTCCATATGTCAGTTTGTGGTCAATTATTGTGCCAAGGTACTTATACTCTTGTACAATTTCAATTTCTGTGTCCTTCATATATACAGGGGAGAGAGATGACTGTCTTCTAAAATCAATGATCATTTCTTTAGTTTTCTTTGTATTTAAAATCAATGAGTTATCAGAGCACCAGTTGTGAACGTTGTCTATCTCAGCTCTGTAATTGGTCTCATTGTCTTTTAAAAGACCTATCAGAGCGGCATCATCTGCAAATTTAGTTGTAGGTTTCGTTCTAATATCAATGCTTAAAACGGTTATAAGGAAAATCAAGGTAGAGTTTTGAGCGCATGAAAGTTATTTCTATGTGACAACAGTACGGCTATGTTACACCGGTATCCTTAAAACACCCTGAAAACCATTTACTTTGGAAGAGTATGAATATTTAACAAGGCGCCAAGGTGGCACAGAGAGAGAGGCACTTTAACCTCATGGAGCTTACTCCCCAGGGATGATTCTGAATTAAAATTGAAAGGCTAAAGCAGCTCAGATACATAACTTAGAGAAGCTGAGCTGAGGCCAAAGGAGCCAGACACCGTAGACGAGGATTTCCCAGCAGGTGGTGAAGTTTGAGGTGGAATCTCTGCTGAAAAGCTTCTATTACCAAAGTGTAAAGCTGCTGCAGTCACAAGTGCACATGTCAAAAACAGACGGGGGTGCATGTCTTCATCCTTCTTTGAAGAATAAACTTCTTATTCATGTTTTTTTCTTTTAGCTAGGGCTCGTCCAGTTGAAGTGACAGACCCAACATATTTAGCATTTACCGTCAAACATTAAACCTTTATTATTTCCTGCTTTGTTCAGTTTGACTGTCACACGTCCAATACGGCACTCCCTCTCTCAGAAAAATGTTTTAAGGCTCTTAAGGGCCTTTCAGATAGGATGCGGCTGGCGATGCGCGCCGCTGTCAAGCCCATTCATTGTGTATTGGGTCGCTCCGTGCAAGCGCGCATCACCTTGCCGCCGAGTTGAGCGCAGCGCGGGGTCCTGCACACCGCTCTTGCACTTTTGTGCGAAAGTTAAAACATTTTCTACTTTTAGGCAGCGCGCCGACGTCACCTCCGCACGTCCAATAGGAGGGCAGCTCAGATCACAACAAACGGTGTCTCGCTTTCCTGAGCTCTAGTTTAAACACCTACCGGGACATCGGCAAGAAAAGCTCTTGTTTTGAAAGATATTTCCAACAGTTTGGGCGTACCAGGTGTGTTTTAAACAGAGCAGTAATGTGTGTCATGCTCGTAAAGCGCTCGTTTTAGCGCTGCAGCTCCTGGACGAGCCTAAACTCTCCCACATCCTGACGTGCCCGGAGGATTTCATGAACACGCACCCTCTTTTCTTTGCTGCCGGTCTCCTCCGCAGCAGCAGCAGAAGAAAAGTCTGGGCTTTTTTCTCAATAGTGGACACATAGACCTACATAGTGCTGTGGCCGAAGCTACTTTCCCGACTATTGTCTCGGTCAGCTAGCAACGCGCGCTGTTGCTTTTTGCTCGTGTGCGCTCTCCCCTTATCCTCTGCGCCCTACTCCGCAGCGAGCTCAGCGCGCACCGCGTCCTATCTGAACGGCCCTTTACCCTTTTATCCATTTACATTTTACATTAACAGCGCAGCCTGAGTTAACTCGTGATGTTAAGAAGGTCATGAAATGGATCTCTCTTTTAAATTTTTGATGGAGCTAGCTTCATGCATGCAGTGATTGCACTTTTTGTAGAGTGGTAATAAATCATACATGGCTGAAGAAAAGTGTCCACATGACTGCAGGAACTGAAAACACGTCATGATTTTATAAACAGCTGCTTCTGTCAATCATATGTAACAGACAACAGCAATAAGGCCGACTTCTTTGTTTCCATGGGCCGCCTTAAAAAACATCAAATAATTGATGTTAATCTTGTTGCACGATGCTCCAATAAGCTGTATGTGATTCTTGTGAAATTTCAAGGTGTAGAAAAGCATGCAGATATGAGAATGTTTCATGGATCTAAAGCTGTGACGGTCCGGCTTCTTTTGCATGCTCTGCTGTGATTGGCTGCTGATTTCAGTGCCTCATGTTTAAAAGGACACTGCTTAATAAGAGTCCCAGAAAGAGAGGGAACCGACAGATGGAAACACAAGTTATCACATCTTTATCGACTCTTTGATTTTCATGTTTCCCCTCACAGACTTCCTTCAGTATTTATCAGACGTTTTCATTTGGATCTTTCATGCCTCACTCGCAGAGATAATTTTCATTTCTAACTCACTTAGTTTGAGTGGGGTGATGATGAGGTCGAAAGATACCAGCTTTAAATGTGAATATTACTCTCCTTTTTCATTCCATCTTCATCTGTTATCATCAACGAGCTTTAGAGATTTTCTGCACTTTCTCTCAGGCGACAGTGTGGACTTCAGCTCCGCTTCACAGCGGGGGGTCTCAATCCTTTTTTAATCGTGGACTCGTGAAAACAAAGCTGTCGTCTTCTGTCTCGGAGAGATCAGCAGGCGGTGGCTTAATGAGGGACAGCTAATAAAATGGAAAAGTAGAACTGGAGAGTCTGTTCTCAGACAGGAACACTTTTTTAAACATCTTTGTCCTTTCTGTCAGACCTTCCCTTTCTCTGTCACTGACCGTAACACAGACAGTCCTCAAACATAAAGGTCATTATTCCATTTGGCGTCGGCTTCTCTTGGGACTGCTCGTCTTCCTGCGCTATGGTCAGCTTAGTTTAAGACAAGTCAAACCTTTTCAAAGTTTGAGAACGAGTTGTGTCTTGGTTAAAATGACGTTGGACTGAATCTTAACTAACTCGTCTTTCTGTAATGTGGAACGTAACACCACCACATAAAGCTGCGTTTTCCTCAGCATCGCTCGAGTTTGGTGCTTAACTGCAGATCCATGAGAAGTGTTGTGTGTCTGTGTGTTTGTGTCTGTGCCGATGAGTGTCCGTCCTCGTATCTGATTGGTCCTCACGGTCATGTGACACTGAAAGCAGCGCTGTCTCGTCACATTGATGACAGAAAATGACTGAAAACAGTCGGAAGAGAAGCACTGATGGACATTGTCCTCTTATTTATTTAACCAGGAACAAACTGTTCAAATCAACCAGTGAAAGGACTCGATACCAAAAGAGTTCTTATCAGAGTAAGTATCTTAAGTATCCATACCGCAGTATAGATATGCATATCCCTTCCAGAAGAACAAGAAACATTGGACAAAGTCTGCTCTTTTATTAACTTCAAGGTTCACTTCGTCTTTTGTGTTACAGCTGCATGTGACACGGAAAGCAGCTCCATCTCGGGGAGAACACTTCTTACTGTTCTGGTCTTTATCAGTCACACCTCTGCTCTTTCAGAAGGCTTAGATGGAGGACGAATGAAAGGGAGAAATGTTTTAAAAATATTTCCCTTGGACACTTAAGGCAGATATCTAGAGGTGAATACGTGCATGCTTCAGTGATGTCTTCTTCACGTGTCTTTGGGTTTGTGAGGGAGGTGTAATTCATCTTCACAGTTCACCTTAAAGAGGTCTGTCCTTTACTCATGAGAAGTCTAGTTTGTAGATCAGTGTATTGTTTGATTGTAGAAGTAGGGGTCCCTATATTCGGCCGTGCCTGTAGCCTTCTCTCCTGTGTCTCCCCGTGGTGTCCCTCCCCTCTGTCTCTCCTTCAGCTGCTTCTCCACACCTGCTCTCCATCAAGACATCCCCTCACAGTATATTTACCACAGCTCTCATGTCACTCATCGACATGTCGCTCTGTCAACCACAGCAGGAGCTCCACGCTTCAAGCTGCTTCACTATGTTGACATTTCTAGTATCTTTATGGACCTAAAGTTATTTTTTTTACGAGTGCTAGCTTTTGCCTCTCGTCTCCTGTTTTAAATGCTTGTTGGCACGCTAACCTGCCAACCTCAATTCTTGTCAGCCAGCCTCACCAGTCAACTCTGTCATCCATCTACACGATGCTGCCGCTCCACCTTCAGTGTCCCTACTCCTCTTTCTCCTTCAGTTCACCCACAATGCCAGACATATTTACAATAAGTACCTGCCTGTTTAGCACCAACAGTGTGTGTCTGTCATAGGGAACATTTGCATACTTCATGCTCCCAAGTGCTGGCTTATGAAAACAAATTCACCGGCTACGTAGAGGCTTGAAGCCGTCTCGTGAAATTCTCAGTTTCATATCAGGGAACTTTTGTGTGATTCACATGACAAGCCGTATAGCACACTCTGAGACTTATCCCCAACATACGTTGACCTCATGAGCTGAAACTTTGCCCACGTGGAGGAGTTTTAAAATGGGGATCAGCAGAATAGGTCAACTTTAAGGTAAGGAGAGTCATGTTTACTGACCTTTCAGAGATGCTATACAATGTGTATGCAACAATTCAAGGTAAGTGATAGGCTCCCACTGGATATGACAGACCTGAAAACCTTTACCCCAACATTATCAGAGATGCACATCAGAGATTCAGAGATGCAATCAAACACACACAGATCAGAAATAAAACGTATCTTTAATATAAAGATCTTCTCATTATATTTCACCATCTGCTCTCTGGATTTCGGTCTGAGTCTGATCTGTAATCCTGCAGATATTGACCTTGTCTTCCAAGACTTTAAATACAAACATCTCTCATTTCCTTGTAATCTCTCTTATTTCTTTAATAATTCCTGAAATGTTGATTTTAACTTGCAGAATAAGCTCTAACAAATATAAAAGTGTGCTGCATGCGTATCACATTGAATCCTTATAATGTCCGGAGAAAGCTGAACTCTGACCTCTAAGAGCTGTCATGCATGTTCAAGGTTTGGACTGAATAATAATGCACCCTGTTACTGATTCATAGTAATGGTCACTTAAGACTTTTATAAAGATAATAAGCTCTGTGTCCTGTCATTAAAGTTTACTATAAGATTCAAACATGCATCTCAGGAAAGCCTGATCAGTATGATGCTGGTACAGACTTCAGCTGTGAGCGCTGTCCATGAAAACGTCAATGAATCATTCTCTGTTTACACGTCGAGTAACTGCTGAACAAACCAAGTACAGGTCTGTATATTTGGGAATCTATCAGGGCCTAATCTGTAGTCTTACAGATGTTAGCCTTGCCTTTGTATAATGCACAGTATTACATTTCCCTGCAGCAATTCCAGAAATCTTTCGTTTGACCTGCAGAACACGCTGAACAAATATAAATGTGTGCTGAATGCTAATCACGGTAAACCCCCACTCAGGACCGGAGAAAGCTGAAACCAAATCAGAGAGGAAAGATTGTGTGTTGCACGATTCATTCAGCATCACATCATTTAAAAATGTGGAGTATTTATCCCAGTTCACTCTGTGTTAAAATGAAGAGCCTCATCTTCCGTCTCACACAGTAAAGACATGTTGGCAGAGCTGATGCATTCTTTAACTTCTTTTAAACAAATTATAAACGTACAGAAAAAGCAGAAGACAAAGATGAAAATGAAACGTGTGAGAAGAGTTCACAATGAAAGGCATGAACTTCACTCGAAAGCTTGAGAGCAGATGTATTCTTTTCTTCCTCTGTTTCTCCACAACAACCAGCAAGAGACGGTATCCACGCCCAGAGGGAGTTTCAACTTTAAAAATATCATGACAGAAGTGCCTGTTGTGATTGTTTTGAAGCAGAACTGCCAGAGAAAATCGTCTTTATTTAAGGCTACACTGCAGAATGTGACAGGAGCGATCGCAGAGAGGAGCCGTGACATGGATGTGAGATGACGGGAATATGTTATGAGGCAGATTCTGGCCGTCGTGTCAGGAGGAGTTTGTGGTTTGAGGACCTGAGGACACGTGGATTCCTATCTGTTGTCAAACTTCTTGATTTCAGCTCTTTGTTTTATTTCATCTTCTTTCAGGAACCGGTTACAGATGGTATCCACACCTGAAGGAAACTTTTCATAGTCAGTATCTTCTTTGGAGTGGCGCTGGTGTCTCTCTTTATGAAGGTGTTTTGAAGTCCAAGAAAGAAAAAGAAAAAGATCTCCTTGAAGAAAAGGGTTGTGGATATGTACAGACTTGACATTTAACCAAAGCAGGATGAAAGAAGAAACAGAAGACGGGAAACAAAGCAGATGTTTCCAGACAGATCCAAAACCTGCCGTCTGAAAAGTACAAACACACTGAGACATGAGATGTCTGGGATTCTTCACCTTTAGTTTTTTGTTTTAAGGCCATTGCAAACTTATTTTAGTTTGACATGCAAACCAGTAAACTGATGATAAACCCCCATTGAAATGATGGAATCAAAACATTTCACCCCTCGAGTTCTTTAAGTATCTGCAGCCATCATCTCTTCTTCTGTGTCTCCTCACAGACTGATCGAACATGTTCGTTAACGTTTTCTAAAGTTTGAGCTGAACACAATTGACCCTGTTACTATAAACCAGTAACAGTCATTTCTCAACATATCGCTGCGTATCCTTTGGAGACTGACCAGTAAGGAATATGCACACTGACTGTAATGGATTATTGTGAGCCTTAATAGAGCAGAGCAGTCTTAAGAAAATTCAAAATGTCTGCCATGATGAAGGTCAACGTGCAAGAGACAATTATTTATAAAACGTGCAGAACATATCTTAAACGGGTTGGGATTATTCTTATTGTGTTTGTTCAGATCTGAGCTCGTTTGCTTTGGTCTCTCTGGAGAAGTGTGAAGTGGACGGAGAAATGAGCCACTGACCTCTTTACTCTGAAGGCTCGAGTGACAACTGTAAATGTCACTGCTTTTATTTGATGGACACACAGCCACACATAGAGAAGGGGAAAATCAATCCTGTGTGAC